>PNEQ01121680.1:0-14579 GCA_003012365.1 Medauroidea extradentata | reverse complement strand
TGTGCTAGGAACCAGTCAGCACTAGGAGGTGTTCACTGCATGTGCTAGGAACCAGTCAGCACTAGGAGGTGTTCACTGCATGTGCTAGGAACCAGTCAGCACTAGGAGGTGTTCACTGCATGTGCTAGGAACCAGTCAGCACTAGGAGGTGTTCACTGCATGTGCTAGGAACCAGTCAGCACTAGGAGGTGTTCACTGCGTGTGCTAGGAACCAGTCAGCACTAGGAGGTGTTCACTGCATGTGCTAGGAACCAGTCAGCACTAGGAGGTGTTCACTGCATGTGCTAGGAACCAGTCATGCACTGGGAGGTGTTCACTGCACGTGCTAGGAACCAGCCAGCACCAGGGAGTGCTCATGATAAGGCGGAAACGAAGAGTTTAATTAAAATGCTGAATCTCGTCCTGGCACTAAATTTAGCAGAAAGTACACTGATGTAATTACGTATTGAAAGTACAGCTTTCTGCTATTCTACCTCAATTTGAAACAAAATATTGCACATATATTTCATCAAATATGTTACACCTGTTATGTTTTCTTTAAAATCTGCAATGCGTCAGTTACATCAACAATAACTAGCGTTTACAAAACTTAATTTTATGTTCAACATAAAAAACTTCAAGTTTCATTTTGGTCGTATTATAGAAAATGACAAATATTCTTGGTAAATATATATTAGGGAGGTAGTGATGTAAAATATGCAAGCAATAAGCTCAACTGACGATTTGAACGCACGCAAAGTTCATGTGGAGAAATTAAAAACCAATAGATTTCAAACTTAAATTTACCTGCACTAACCTCGTATCCTGTAGAAGATAAACCTTTCCATTTACAGACGCTCGTTTTCTTATAATTCGACCTCACTTAACAAATTATTGATAAACGGGTAAGAAACGTGATTAAATATGAATTAGAGATACTTTTGCAAATATCTTTTTAAACGTAAAGAGCCCAGGGACATATCAAACTGCAGCCCAAACCACTGGACCTTAAAACGTGACATTTTTGTGTGGGTTCCCTTAAGGTCGTAGGCGAGTGCTAAGAAGAAATTTTCTGAAATTCGACCTCTAATGGAGTGATTGGGAGGAAAATGTATTTTTATGAATCGAGTGAACTATCGTCGTGATTCTAACTTCAATTATATACGTGTACGAATGCGTGAAATAGGATTTCAGAACATTTCGAAATTTGATAAATAAGTTGGTGAAAAGACGTGAAATGTATTTTTGCTTATCATTACTTATTATACGAACCAGTCAAGACATCGAAGCGCTCTTTCAGGATATTTTCCAAACCAAAGAGGTAAAAAGCATAAAAAACTTTTTTTTTTCGATTCGCGATCGATGTAATATAAATACACACACACGCTAGCCCACTGAAATGTTACATTTCGACGGGATATTTGCTTAAAATGTAGTTAATTGATATTTTGAGATTCGACATCAAACGGGGGTGAAAAGTGATGAAACGTGATGAAATATGTATTCACTTAATCGTTTTAATATCTAGAACAGAACGGGCCATCGTTACGACTTCTACTTAAATATGACAATCGTATGATAACTTTTTTTTTTTTTTTTTTTTTTCGAAACTCGAAGGAAGAAATAGAAATAAGTTTTTGATTAATCCGTTATTGCTATCGAACTCGTAGATATATAGATTTGATTTTCAATTAAATATTATGAATACGTAAATGCAGGCAAAAAAGATTTCGTAACTTCTCTAAAATCTAACTCTCAGGGCGGTGAAGGCATGAACTATGATATTGGATGAATCGTCGATTAAACTATCATTAAATGGGTTACCGTCGTAATTTTCACCTTAACTGGATACATACACAAATATTTAACACGCGAAGGTAAGTTTTTTTGCGAAATCAGTTAAGGGGTGAAAAGCGTATTTTTATTTATTTATTTTTTTCAGTTTTCCATTATATCTGATTAACCAGTTGTGTTATGTTTTTTTTTTTTCAGAATAATCCTTACGTAAATAAGAAAACAATATTATACCGATTTTTGTATTGAAAAAGAAAACTCTCAATTACCATGAGGTGGAAACGTAGTCTCTGTAAGCCTTTCAAAGCAGACGATCCGAAAAATAAAATCACGGGCAGCAAAAAAATGATTTGTAAGGAAGATAAATAAGCTGCTATTTTATCGTTACCTAACTATTGTTTTACACCCTCTATATCAGGACTTCTCAATTAAATGTACCTTCGGGCCACTTGCTTCAATTTTATAACTACCTAAACACTCGGGGGCCCAAAGTAAAAAAAAAATGCAGTAAAAAATTTCAGGCATTGTACGGAATCATTTAATTAAACTTAATGTTAGTCTAACATAAATCATTGTAATACGCAGAGATTACATTGACCTAACTATAACTAGTTAGAAATAGCCTTTAAATTATTAAAACAAAACTTTTTTCTGATTTCTGATATTTTGATGGCGAGGCTGGGTGACTGAATATTTTACTTATTTTAATGAACTTACGATACCTATTCAGGGCACAGTCATCAGTGGTACATAAGTCATCATACCATACTCACTTATGCAATCCCAATACTATCTCATTAAAATTTTATTTTGTTATGACGACGAGGGATAATTTTTAATTTATTATCTGTTTTTTTCCCTTATTTTTTATTTGACCCGATTCCATTTTGGAATTTCATGTTGTGTAAGTATCTTGCTGACTAAAGCATACTCTTCTTATTTTATGGTTTTACTTTTATTTGTTTAGTTTTCTTTGACAGTCATTCAATTTGCAATGGAGTACGTCCAAGAAACTGAATCCAGTCAGTACAGAAATGTTTCAATATATTTCTGAAAAATTATTATTTTTTACTTAACTACTACTCCATATCATATTAGAATATTTATTTTATCCGGGAGTACCTGCCAGACTGACGCATTATGTCAGGGGAACCTAGGATTGAAATACTTATTTAATTAAAGTCTGTCTTAGATAGCAATATCTACAACTTATTCTAAGCGATTGTTCCATGTGTAAAAAGATGACATTTTGCAAAAAAAAAAAAAAAAAAAATTGGTGAGAGTTTGGTAATAGGTGAGATAATTGTACCATTTCTGTCAAGTTTTTTAAATAGCAAATAGTGCGTGTTCTATTGTAATTATATAGTCTATAAAGTTGTCAATTTAATCCGCTGTGAACTATTTTACATCAGCTACCAATTGTGGCAATTAGGCCAACAGGTCATATACTAGTCCTGAGGTACCACAGTTTTGATAGGATCTCAGAAACGAAATAACACCCAAAATATTAAATTTTCAAAATAAGTTAACGAGTTACAAGTTCACTGTTAGTAATAGCATAGTGACAAAGTCACAGTTGTCGCTGAAGAAGGTGATTCGGGTTTGAATCCCGGACCACTTTTCGAAAACATGGCCAAAGTTGCCGTTGGCCGGCGGTTTTTTTTTTTCGTGGTTCTTTCATCGCCCCTTTTATAGTATTTCGCCCCTTCTTCCACTTACGGATTCATTTAATTTCTTCCGCAGAGTTCGACAGGCTCTTACAGGTGCCCAGTTAGAATTCTTCTCTCATAGTTTTATTCCCTGAATATTTCATGTATGCTATTTGCATACAAATACTGATATTTAACAGGAATATGTTGCGTAAGTACATAGCATTAATATACAGGATGAATCGGGAGGATAGGTTTATGCATTGAGGGGTGATAGTACTGGTGATTCTGAACAAAATGTTTCTAATAAACGTATGCCCATTTCTTAACCGTTTCAGAGAAACCGAATGAAAACAATAAGGTCCATTAGTTTTAGATAATCGTCTTAATGGATTACGGTATCTTGATTTTCTTCAAAACGTCTTACCAGAATACTTGGAGTATATTCCTTTGGCAACAAGAGCTAGTATGTACTTTCAGCAATACGGAGCTCCTGCACATTCTGTACGGCCAGTGACACAGTACATCTACGAAACGTATCCTGGGCGTTGGATCGGTCGCCATGGAGTCATTGCTTGGCCACCGAGGTCACCTGATCTTACCCCATTGGATTACTGTGTGTGGGGTTGGCTTTAAAGCGAAGTCTACACGCGCAGGGCGGACACAAGAGAGGAACTTCTCGCTCGTATTTACCATGCTTGTGCTCAAGTAAAGCAATGTACTAATGAGCTCAGAGTAGTAACACAGCAGCTGTCTATCAGAGCAGCAAAATGCATCGAAGTTGGCGGTGGAGTGTTTGAACATGTTTTGTGAGGAAATGTACACAATTAAACAAAACATACGATAACAGTATCGTGATTTACCGTCATCTGCACATTTCCCGTCCCGTGTTGTTTTCATTCGGTTTCCCTGAAACGGTTAAAAAATGGACATATGTACCAAACATAGTCCAACTCTGAAACAGAACGTTACTATTAATTTTCTCAAAACTAAAATATTTTTCGGTTCCACAGTTTTTGTAGAACCGCATGTCAAAGGGTCGATTCCACACTCTCCGCTACTTACCCAAAGTAAAAACAATTCAAACGACACGAATTAAATAATTAAAGTTAATATATTAAGCTACAGAATTACACGATATTTCACGTAATACTATTTTTTAAATACAACTACTCATAGATATGTCAAAATTTTGGTGTGGATGGATTTAGATTCTCATATATATATATATATATATATATATATATATATATATATATATATATATATATATATATATATATATATATATATAAAACTGTCTAAGAAAACTAAAGGTGACGGAAAACTTAAATAAGCAGATTATGCTTTAGTCAACAGGATACATACACAACTTAAAATTCAGTAATTGAAAGCGGATCAAATAAAACCAGGGCAAACATATAAGAAATACAAAGTAATGCTAAGAATAATAAGAATAAAAAATGAAAATGAAAAAACCAGGACACCATTAAGCCAGACAACTCAGGCGTATTTAAAATATATATAAAATGCAAACAACTTTGACATGAAATTACAAATGTGTCATTCTCTACCTCAGTGCATTTTCTTTCACTCTAAACTATTACATTCGCATCGTTTGAACAGTTTTTATTTTGTGTAAGTAGCGATAAAAGTGAAATCACTACTTTGAATCGAAAACTATTTAATCGAAAAATATTTTATTTGTTGTAATTACTATGAATGTACTGTGTAAGACTTGGACAGTGCTAGGTAAATTTACAAAATTATAAATGTTTCGGTGCAGAGCAGTGTTAACATTCGCTACAAATATTTCTTATTTTTCTGTGCGCCTTAGTGTCAGGACCTTGTCGGCGTACATCGCTCCACCGAGTAGCTGTAGTTGGCATTAAATGCATGTGATTCTCTTCCGTGTCCCTTTGTCATGGTGCGACATGGCGGGAGTATGACGAGGTCCCCTGCGAACAGTCCTCAAGGACCGAGCCATCACGCTATTGTGCATGTAGACTAGCACATACGTCGTCTAACTGTCGTGTGAAGGCAGACCGCTAACTCGCTGTTGACGCAACCCGCATCTCCCACGAGGTGTGATGTTGCCAAGCCGCGAGGATCACCTATTCATCTTCAGCAGCAGACAAGTTTTCCTGTCTTCACTTAGCGCAATGTAAATCATATAGGCTATTATGCATTTCTAATGCCTTTAGTACTAATGACAGCGCTTTATCGCGGGATATATTCGCTATTTACTAACAATAATTTATCTATGCACATGTGCGACGTTTGGATATTAGCGCTTACGTTTTAACATATTTGGATTTTACTCTTGGCCATTTATTATTGTGCCACACTTGCAGTCGACATATTTTATTTGTCTGCAAACATAACGGCAGGTGAAATTTTTTTCCCCACATCTCAAATATGTTAGGTAGGCCTACTGCGTTGACATCAAGAACACATAGGATATACACAATAGACTTTTGCTATTTTTTCTGTTTGAAAAAAATAGTATGCTATAACCATGTTTCTGGTGATAATTAAATTGTTAACATGGAATTTTAAGACTGAGCAAGTTACGATAAAATTTAAGGCTTATTTCTTTGTTGTACTGTCCATGTAACTGTACATCATAGTAACACTAAGCCAATTGACCGGCTTCCGTAGCGACGTCGGAAAGGACCTGGTCTGCGGTCTGCGAGGTCCTGGGTTCGAATGCCGACTAGGGTATGGATGTTGTGTTGTCCTTTCTCCTCATTCCACCCTCATCAACTAAAAGCTGACCTTGGTGTTAAAGGGCCGTAAAACCCTCTCCCTTCACTAAGCCATATTATTGAACGTAGCAGCAATGTACGAGTCAATATTACGATATAAGTGGTTACTTTGTCTGCGATGAGTGTTATCTTTGTAATTACATAACTAGTCACTCAGAGAGGACTTAATACATGACGGTGTGGTATGGTCACGTAACAGTGATGGGGCAAGGAATATCCCCTGAGCATGCATCTTCTCAGCTAAATAAGAACAAGGAAGTCAACCATAACCTCGTGTTGGCAGTGTGCTGACAGAGACATGACCAGCAATCGACGCAAGAAGGTAAATAGCAATGAAAATAATAATGATATGTTATATGCGTATTGTGCGCCTATTAAAAACTATTTGCTAGCAAGATTTCATACTTCTCTCTATATAAGTTACTGATATATTAGTTCTCTGGTTGTACGGGAATTCGTCCCTGTTTCCTAACAGTTTACGATTACATTCCAGTAGTTCGGGAGTATTTTTGCACAGAAAAAACTGGTTTCTGGTGGCCATAAAATATTTTGTTAATATGGACCTCACCAAAATTGTTTGTGGTTGTTACAAAATGTTTGTAGTCACTGCAAAACTTTGTTGGCTGCAGCAAAATTTTTGTTATGCTCACAGCAAAAATATTTGGTAAGTTCCATACTGACAAAATGTTTTGTGGTGACAAATAAGCTTTTTCTCAGTGTAAGTATCGTTAAACTATACATAGTTTGGAAAATGCATTTTTCTCAAAGACCGGAGTGCTAGCCAATAGAAACATTTTCTAAAAATTTATAATTATCATTGGAAAAGTACTTACAATGTCACGTAAAGGTTCGCTTCATTCACAGATTGTTGACTGTATATCTTCCTATCTGAGAATTTAATTTGGTTTTTGCAACTATAACGTTTCGTTTTGCAATGCATATACAATTAAGTTTTGGGTTAAGTGCAACCTATCGTTAAGACAAAACACAGTTAATGATGTTGAATTAAAAGTTTATATCTCGTATATATTTTACAGTAATTTATCGATCGTTAAAACCAATAGAAAACTAAGGAAGTAGTATTAAAGCCAGTAACAAATGTCTAATAGGCAATAAGGTATGTCACAGTCTAGCAGAAAATATACATGGTCTTGTAAAATAACATATATGTTCCGGTGTCGACAATGTGATTTGATAGTGAGCACTATTGACTGACTGAATTAAACATTAACGATTTTACAGAAGCACCACTGACGATAACTTGAATTATTTGTGCAATGCATTAGCTGTTGGTTGCAGAGTGTGGGAAAATAAATCAAGAATGAAAGTAGTCATGTTGTTCAAGCCCAAACGAAGGTGAACGTAAGTGAAATTGGTTTCGTCTAAGCGCAGCCGGCTGTCCTACATACCTCAGATAACCGTTACTTGTTTCAACAATACACGTAAATAAAACAGAAAAACTTTCATAACTGATCATACAGGTCTCCTGTACGTATGTAGTTTGACAGTACAATGGATGCGAGACATTATCAATAGTAAAGATTGAATATTAACAAAACCGGAAAAACACAATTACTTGAAGTTTTACAGCTGTTAACTCATCGTCATCAGTGTGATATTAAGAGAAAGAGCGAATCAGCCAAGACCTATATTGAGACATAATTCTAGAACTAGTCTTTACGTTGAGTGATTTCGAATAAACATGATAAACTTACTGTAATTGAAGATGTTAGGGACGCGAATATTACCCAAGTTCTCCTGAACGCATGCCTTCATAACAAGTGTGCTGACTCGTTTTTCTATTGTATATTATTCTGATTTTTTGTGTGAATGTCTGTCTACTATTTGATTTTAAGTAATTATATATGTTTTAACATTTAAAATATGTAACAAAATAATGAGTCACCATTACAAATCTGTAAAACCAGTCTTATAAAGACTTTAGAGAAAAAAAAATATTTAAAAAAACGTAACTTACATATTTCAACCTTACCATTAGCGAAACAACTAACGTGTTATGCAGTAATTAAAACCCATCTTTTTTAAATTTGCGAGACGAATTAAAATATTTGTTAACTAAGAATTAAAACGTTGAGTTGATCTTTTATGCTGTGTTGGTGCATCTGTAAACTACCAATAATTTCGCACGACCTTTAAATGGTAATTACGTGTAGCTGTATATTAGGAGTTATTTGCCCGAAGGGTACAATTTGCATTCATGATAATACCTTATGTTTTCAAAACCAGTTCAACCAAACCGTATGGTCTCACATAATTGGTCATCTACATAATCGTCACCTCGTTCAGGGCTTAATTTGTGCAGAGAGCGGTGAGCTACTCAGAAAGTAGGGCGTGTGTTAAAGATTTCTTTATGACTTTCAAGTACGTTTAAATATACACTTACTGCTTGCATGTATTCCTATGAATACGACGCATACGTGTTCCTCTTCGTTAGTTCGTAAGTTTTGATATGGTCTTGTTTACACTTGGGTCACAACGCTACATCGGCCAGACCATTTACCTTCCAGTAGGGCGATCCGAGCTCGATTTCAGGCTCGGTCAACCCCTGTACTGTCACATGTAGTAATATATGTGGACGTTTCCTCTGACTACCATGTCCCCTCGAAAATCTTCGATTACCTGATCTGGTAGTCTGTCGCTGGCTGCTCTACCACTACATCACAGAAAACCGCATACTGTTTGTGCCAGCTTAAATTTATTACTGCAAGCGAGGGGAATGACTTGAGTCCTTTACATTCATTCCCCTCCCATGTCCCAAAAATATTACGCTGGTTGATAACAATGCAAGTTTAGACATGTAAAGGCAGGGTACTTATTATGTTTGAAGGAGTCAGGTTGAACATTAGTGTTCTATAAGCAGTGAGCAACTTATATCTGAGAGGTGGAGGCGTTATAAATACGTACATAAATGTATCGTACTCAAATCTCTGCCATATCAGGGATTTCACATGTTTGTGATTCTCTTTTGTAGCAGTTTTTCGGAAGGCAAAGTAGAAACCATCGCAATAATTTGCTGCTTGCTCCCCTTTGACATCGAAACAGACCTTTTATAACCAAACAATAGCACATGAATTGCAAAACAAATTTACCCAATCATGCTAAACAGTCGACATCCGAACAACCAATTGCAACGTAGAAATTCGTAAAAAAATCTTTGGCTTTTTGTCCAATGACGTCCTATGTTTGAATTTCGGTGGAACATCAGAGTGCATGTGCATAATTCGAATGTAAGTTTAAAATTGGGTGATATCCAGTTACGTTTATACTACTTTCCACACAGCCTGTATTTATAATCTGATTTTAGTTATCAATGAACTCCAAAATTTATGCAAATTTAATACTCTCTAATATAAATACTTACAAAGGAAATGGGGCACAGCTTTATAAAATAATCACTTACCAGTGTCCGATCGGTACACGCAATTTTTAGCATGATCGAACAAAAATACAATCATTTTTCTGGCTGCGTATCAACTAAAACTGGGGTAAGTTGTCAGCTATTTAATGAAAGTCTGTTTTCAAACGGTATGAAGTTCGAAACAGAAATCTTTAATCCTCGACATGAATAACGGGTTATATAGTATTACATAACGTATAAGTAATCCAAAGTAATGAATAAAACTATGTCTGTGCGTGTTAAATATTATGGGCAGAAAAAAGTTCGTACGAGCGGCGTCCCTATATCGTTCCAGTTTAGTTCACATAAAGTTTCAAACCAGAAATTTAAAAAAAAAAATATTTAGTTAATTTAATTTTATAGCTATAGTTGTATTGGAAAAACTTAAGCAAAAATTTTGAATTTTCAGAATTTATTTTTACATTGAAGGGGATACTACAATATATTATAAAGAATATTTTTGTAACATATTTCTTTCTCATTAAATATATTTGAATAAAATCGGAATCATGTTTGTAACTCTATAAAATAATTTCAGTGTATCCCCTTAACTGTGATATATTGTTTAATGGATTCAGTGTTTGCATTGTGACTATTACGAGGTCGTGTGTTATGCAGTATGGTAGCTAGTAAATAAACAAATAAAACTATTTTCTACCAGTAATATGCTCATGACACTCGTGAGAAAATAGTAATGTACCGATCTTCATACTTAACGTAATAATGTAAAATTTAATGTTATAGATTTATATTGAAGAACACGGGCAATGCTCGTAACACATGTATGAAGGTTGTATCTGCTGTCATTTCTTGGTCAAAACTAATTAAGATTGACATGAAGGTGTTAGTGTAACGCTTTGTTTTACTTCAGGTAAGTCTTATAGTGCATCATCATGTGATATAGGAGAGGGAGGGAGGTGGGGTAAATGCCGCAGGTCGGCGGCACGGAGCGACAATCGAAGGCCGCACACGAGCGTGGTCTCGTGTGCTCGCGATAGCGACCACGTGTAGCAGCGAGATGATCACGTGTCTGCGCACGGGGAACCACTAGACTATAGCACCTTGACCCGCAGCCTCCCTTCCACACCTCAGGAGCCACTCCCCCCAGCACGAGAGCACAGATCACGCCGTGTCTCACTTCACCGAGCTGCTGTTTGACCGCATTTCTTCTGATCGCCTGCCTCTGTGCCCCGACCTTGGTGCATGCCTTCTCTCTGCCGTTACACGCTCACGTGCGCCGACTCGCGACCCTTCCCTGTCGCTGCCAAGAAAATATCTGTCGTTTTGTGCACAATCCTACATCAAATAATTACATTTTAGCTGCTTCTCACTCATAGAAACTGTTTGGTCTTATACTCTCTGCTTGCGAAAGCACATATTTTACTGTTTTCTACGATTAAAATGAAAGCGCTGAGCTTCTTCGGCAACTCTTCGTGATTAAACAGGGAATTATTTGAATTATTGAAAATGGTAAAATTATGAGCAGATACGTAGATCCATAACTCTTACAAAGGTACAAAATATACTGTTAGTGATGTACCATAGCTCTTTTCCTATATAAGTTTAACTATTTATGAAGTTTTTAGAGTATTTTCTGTTTTACGAGCAAGAAACTTGTAACAATGAAATGATCTTGCATCTAAACTGCCGGTGAAACAAATTATTATTAACTGTCTAAAAGTTAAGCTATATTTTGTACAAATATATAAAAGTGCGATATTTTTTCCTCTTGCTTGCTGATCGTTAGCAACAACTCATTATTTTATACACGAACAAAATATTTTATGAATACAGTTTTGGTGACATTTTTTCCCATTAACAATTGTTCATGCTCTGTAGTATTTACGGTAGGCCTATGCCCTGTCAAACGCAAAATTTTATGTTCTTTTCTTTTTTGCAGGGACCTACACAAAACTGACTTGCTACATAAACATTATAATTCGCAGTGCATATAGATTCAATAAGACATTGAATGAAATGCCTCACATTGGAAAATATTTTTGCATATTAAACAATTAACAATTCTAATAAAATTTTACCTTGCATTTAAGTAAGTCTCCATCTTGTTAATTACTAGGAAATTTAAAAGCCATGTCGAATTTCGGAACAGTGTTAAACGCTAAGACATCGTGTCAGGACGTTAAAATAAACTCCCGAACTCTATTACGTAGGTTTAGAAATCCTCTATACATACATATTCTGTATAAATGCAACATCCTACACACGTTTTAATTATTACATTTGTTTTCATTTCTCAAAAATACCGTACCCGTACAAGTATTAATTGTTTCCACAAAATCGTCAGTTGCCATTTATCTGGTGCAAATAAATAATAAAATAATGGTGATTAAAATTGCGGTAGACCGCGCCCTTAAATGAATATATTTGTAAGTATTTTTAATGAATCGGATTCGAGATATTCTTAAGAGCGCTACCTATCCGAGAGCCTTGACAACAGACTTACCTGTTACACTACATTCGGCGGTGTACATCATCTCTTCATATACATATATGTCACCTCTGACTTTTTTTACTGGTCTCGGCATGACACATGTTTCTTTCCGCATAATTTTTTTTCAATTTTCTGAAAATTGTGAGCACTCTAGTACATTCTTATCCCCTTCCTCCCTCTAACTCCAAAAAGCTTATACACACATATACACACACTTTTTCACGTGTCTATTACTATGACAATATTCTGTTATTCTGAATGCAGAAAATGGTTTTCATCCGAAGACTATACGGAAGATGGCCGCGACGTCGAACATAATTTAACATGCAGAACCCTATCTTTGTTCTTATGGGGCTCAATGGTACGCAGGGCCTTGACGTATTTTCGATTGAATACGTTCATGACTCTACTTTTACGAAAAGTTAAATTTTTGGAAACTGAAATATGCGTAATTTTTTATTTTCTACAAACTACATTTTAACAAAATAGTAAAAAAACTATTCGAAATTCATTCCTGTTAGAAGATAGTTCATACATTTTTCCTACGTGAAAATGTGAATACTCGTCACACCTAAGGTGACGATTCAGTTTATCTACTTTGTGCTGCTATGAAGTGTGAATTGATAAACACACAGAGTCGTGCAACTTGTGACAGGGTCTTTGTGTTCAGTCACCTACGTTTTCACAGAGAGTTATTTTCATAGTGACATTAACTTATTTTCTCCTGAACAAACAAAATCTGATTACTTCATTTATGAAATTCCAAAGATTTTGTTGAGATACACAAGCAGTTAAGGGTGAACTCTACAGCTACAATGTGTCTTTCAGTAGCATTATAATGACAAACTACATCTTTCATTGATAGAAGTCACAAATTGTGGTTAACTGAGCACTCGCGTAGTATCCTCTGGTCCACGTCTCTTCCTGTCTCAGTGGAGGAAAGTAAGCGGCTGCTAAGGCAAGGGCTCCACAGGGAAAATGTTTTCAAGAGAGAAGCGAAGGCAGATCGAACGTGGTATTTACTGGAACTGTTTGTTTGCGTGTTTGCTCTCGACCCTCATAAAACGCGAGGAAGGGTTGGTAAAGGAGGGTGAAAGACGGGGAGATGGCAACCCCTGGTGCAGCTCCTAGCATGTCCCAGGCGGGCAGACAGGTATACACACCCAGAGGCTTACCTGATCCACGAGGACGAACACAGCAGAGCGATATTGCGTCCGTGGCCAGTCAGCCGAGGCTTGTAAAGCCTGTGTTCTTTCTCTTGCCGGGACAGCACGCACAACTGATCAATGTCAGGACATCAGCACACATGTGCGCCTGTGTAGATGTGTTGTCTGGAGACTGTATATTACACTAGTGCTCTAGAGCTGCGGGTTCAAGCAAACATTGGCCCAACTGTCATCAACCACATCATGCACACACGTGCAACAAACCACCGTTATACTACTCATCTAAACCAAAGCAATACATGATACTAAGCCAGCTAATATATAGACACTAATTGCTTCTTTCTCTAGCAGACAAATATTTGTACGGGCTTAATTATTTTTAACAAATTAACAATTGTAAATTCAGTACAGTCCAATTTAAAATAAATTTTTTAAACAAAACTGTGTAATTATTGTATATGTTAAATAAAATACAAACGAAAAATTTCTATGTAATATCTCACTAAAATATTATTTACAAAAATTATGAAGTACTCGATCGAAAATATACTTTTCTGTCGCAACTCACGAAGATTAAAAATACGTACTATCATAAATACTGCTAACAACGTTTGGTATATAAGTTATTCAATATGTTTCTATTATGAACATTTAGTTCGGTATATTTGATTGATTACTTAAGCATAAAAATAAAATTTAATTAGCTGCGAGCGGAAATACTGACTTTTAGGTTTCAATCTACTGTAGTCAGATGGCTACACGTAATGCAACCCGAGGGCATGGCTGTAATGCGGGTTGCGTGCAGTCAGTCCTCGTCGCTGGTCGTGCAGTTCCCACGCGTGCTCGCACGCTATGTGCTTGTGTTGGCGTTGTGCTGGACCAACCTACTACAGCCCGGGGAGGGGGGAGAGGAAGGGGGCTGGACAACACGTAACGGTCGTCCGCAACGAAAGTGCAACACGTGACCGGTTAACCTATATTATGCCGCGGCGCCGACGACCTTGAAACAAGCCTGCCAGTCCATCAACACACGCGTCACCTCAACCCCTGCCAGAGTATTCCGCCCGCATTACATGTGCCCCTTGCTGCTTATACGCTCCGCTATGTTTTCTGATGTCAGTACATTTACTTATTTATCCACGATTACTTAGCCCGTGGTTGATGTATAATACAAGGAATCCCAACACAGAACGTCCCGCGTCTAAGTCATGCTGTGTAGACTATGATGCTACAATTGTCAACAGGAATAACATAACGCTGCCACATTGGCACACACACGTACACAAACACACACTCATATGTATGTATATATATATATATATATATATATATATATATATATATATATATATA
>PNEQ01121679.1:21955-47840 GCA_003012365.1 Medauroidea extradentata | reverse complement strand
TTGAATGTCCGTGATTTCCTTAATGGAACGTTTCCGGACCGTTGGATTGGACGTGATGGACCAACATCCTGGCCACCGAGATCACCTGATCTTACCCCCCTCGATTTTTTTCTTTGGGGATTTGTTAAAGATAAAATGTATGCAACACGTGTACCTGATGTTAGGACATTGGCTCAACGCATAACAGAGGCTGTCGCTTCTGTTTCAGAAGATATGTTGAAGAAAACGTGGCAAGAAATTGAATATCGCCTTGATGTTCTACGGGCCACCAACGGTGCACATGTAGAGGTTGCCTAATATGGCAAAAAAAACTTTATGAGTTGCACATAATGTTCGTCCAAACCGCAGTTTGCTAGCATTTGTAGTTTTCTAGTTATGCATTTTTGTAATGAGGGAAAGACTTTATGGACACCCTGTATGTTAAGGCATCCAATCACTGACCACAAAACAGAGATTCAAGTGCGCACGTAAGGCTCTGAAACAAAGTGCTGAAAAAAATCTTTTCACGCAAACTACTTGGCTCTAATGACGGTTATCACAGGAAAACTTGACCAATTAATTTTTGTCATGAAAAAAAAATCATACGAAATAGTAAAACCTTGTGAGATCTTTGAAAGAACTGTGCAGTGGGAGTTCATGACTAGATTCAGTTTCTTGGACGTACTCCATTGCAAAATTTTGCAATGGAGAACGCCCAAGAAACTGAATCGAGTCAAAACCTTGTAAACAAACTGGGTGAGTTTTTTATTTTTATGCTTGCTCTAATTTAGGACTTTCAAAAATATTTATCATACAAATGGTAGATATGAAGGACCATAGCCTTAAATTTGTTTATGGGAATTATAATTGGACGTGGAGCGCAAGAGGTGATTTTCTCCGTTCTGTGTTCCCAAATTGTGCACGTAAAATATAGCACAACATTTCGCCACTTACATTGTCGTATCCAGTTTAGCCTAAGATTCGCGTGGTGTATTTATTATGCGTTTGCTTCTGAACACCCTATTTTGTGTTTGCAGAGTAATTTTAAGTATCAGTATAATTCATGATCATGGTTAATGGTCTCACCTGATTTGCTCACAAGGTCTAGACCGACCGCAATTAGTTACTTAAATATGAGTTAAAATTTGCATTTTCAATTGACCTGCTATGCGATACCAGCGCTGCCTAAGTGCGCGACGAGTGGCCAGCGCGCGCAACGCTTGCTTCATTTATTCCTCAGTGTTCAGCGAGGTCGGTTGTGTAAACACGTGAGGGAAATTTGCTTCTCGCGTACTGCAACTGATCACCGCAACGTTGATTCTGAATCTTCTACGCTGGAAACATATTATTTATATCATTCCCTCGCACATGTCATTTCTCGTGGCATAGTTTTATGCCAAGAAACTAAACACACACACACCTATATATATGCCAATCACACATAGTCATGTAGATAGCAAATATAGTTTAAACATTTCCCGTAGTAAATTTTTTTTATATCTGAGGCTAAACTAGCAAATCATTATTATAATTATTATTATTGAAAATATGGTCTTTAGAAGTGTTCACTTGCCACTCGATTTGATGATCCACACAGCAGTACTGACACTTTATATTTCACCTGCCGGTTTGTATTATTTAATTTTTCGCTTTTTTTTTGTTTTATTTCTTTATAATTATAGGAATCAATATAGAAATTGAAACGATTATTGATGTTCTATTTAACTAGAGCCACAACACGTGCTAGACAACTGAAGTATTTACCTATAATTAAACCATAATTTATCAAGCAAATGGTTGAGTTTAGTTTTATTATAGTACAGTTTGGTTCGTGCCTGTACTGGCGTGGCTCAAGCAAAATAGAAAATCACGTATAATCTAAATTTTCACGTTCTTTTAATAAAATTTTCAAATAAGCCATTAATGGAGACTATAATGAAGTCGAACCCATAACCTAGTGAATTTATGAAGTCAATAATGCTTGACAACTATTTCCAGCGTATTATAATTATTTTTATAACGTCTTTAAGGCGCAGTTTAGGCATGGGCGCCTTGTATTACACTGTACCCACTATAAATGATCACAACGAAAATAATACACTAAGTTATTACAGAAAAAAATACTTAATAGATAGTTGAGTTAGAATAATGATGTGTATAAGTGTAGACTACATCCAAAAATAAGAATATCCTATACATACACAGATAAACACGTACACAAAACAACCAGTTATCACTCTGGATCACACACACAACAAACCAATTTTCACTCTGAATCACACAAACAAAACAAACTAGTTTTCACTCAGAATCACATAAACAAAACAAACTAGTTTTCACTCAGAATTCCACACACATGCGTAACCCATGCAGATACAGACTACCTAATCATCTCGTTTCCTGGCGTTGTTCCCTGTCTCTTTTTCATACACACACAGCGAGTAGCGTGCTTCATTCCTCATTCATCGGGATGACTGATATAATGTTTATTTATCACCTTTTTTAATGTATAGAGATAATTTATGTTCCTTTGTTCAGTTTGCCAAGTGTTCCAGATTTTAGATGTGGTGAGATTGAAGGTACCCGAGCAAAATGTTGTTTTGTGCAGTAGTACTAACAACCTGTTGTCTGTTTTAGAAAGGGGATTTACTGAGTGCCGATCATTCTGGTAAGTAAACTGTTTGAAAAGATAATAAGGTTTTTCAGTGCTTAATGTTTTGTGAAGCAAAAGCAGTGCATGTGCATTTCTTCTTGTATCCAATTTAAGTCAGGATAATTTTCTGCGGAAGGAACTTACTCTGTCGCGCGGTTTTAGATTGAATATGTATCTTATGCATTTATTTTGAAGTTTCTGTAAACGCTGAGAGTAACAATAGTTGAGACTGTTGTAAACTACATCACAATAGTCAATGAGAGGCATCAAAATGCTTTAAACTAACATGGTCTTTAAGGTAAATGGCATTAACCTTTTGAAACGTCTTAGAGAATGTAATGCGTTTTGTACTTTTAGTAATGTGAGAGGCCCATGACAAAGTTTGATCAATTGCAACACCAAGATAGACCATAGTTATTGAGAATGCAATAACGGTACTGTCAAAGACTATCTGTGGATAAACCGTTCTATTGATAGCTAATACAAGACATGGAGAACCAATAAGAACACACAGAGTTTATCACAGTCTTACAAATATCCAGTTAACGTATTTTATAATATTCATACTCAGCAAAACTTAATTTCGCCCTACTAAATTATTTTTCATTTGTGTATGTGTCGGGAAAAATTACAGCAAAAATATATCATCTAGTGAGTGAAAATTGAATATCGTATGAGGAGGATACCAGAGAACCATAGGGTATCACACCCGAGTGCAGATTTTATTCGTGGGAGCCCATAACCTGGGTACCCCAAAATATGACATGAAATGAGGCCATACGATGGGAGGCCCACCGGAATGAGAGGGGTGGGGGAAACGGGGGATTCCCGAGAAAACCCGCAGGCCAACGACATCGTCCGGTACGAATTCCACATGCGAAAAATTCGAGGACCGACCCCGTCGGTGATCGAACCTGGATCGCCTTGGTGGAAGGCGAGTGGTCTGACCACTCGGCCGCAGCGACTCCGTATCGGGTATGTTTATTCGAACGACGAGATCGACGATAAAATCTTGCTGTACATAAGGTTGTATTACTGGTACTGATTTCTTCGCTACGGACTATTACATGCATGAAATATGCCACTACATGTAAGCATTCACGTCGGTACTAAACTCGGAAATGATTAATTAATGCATATTTTGTTTAAATACTATGACAAATTGGCATCTGTTACAACAGGCTGTTGTATTGTATCTTCCTAAACGGCGAGATTTGTATCCCTTTCTGTACATACTAACTATATATTCCAAAAAGGAAGGTAAAAGAAGAGACGAGGTAATCATTTACACAGAACCCTCACAAAAAACCAAACCGTCAGTGGACATGCTTTCCATAAATAACCCCATGAGGTCCTGACTCCAGGTTGAAAACCCTTCTCGACAAGTTACTGCTTTCCATCTGATCACCGTATATTTTCTTCCCCGACGCCCTGCAGTGAGCATGTTGCTGCTCACAAAGAAGTCCGGTACTTGCATTGCGCTTGCTTGGAGACAAAAAACTGTCGCTCTCCCCAAGTTGGGTATGGTAGACGCCATAACTTTCGTTACACCGCAGTGCCAAGCTATAAAGGTCACGGTAAAGATGAAAATATGCAGTCCCAACAACATCTTCAAAGCAAGATTATATAATGTGCTTGCCACAATGTCATTCATTAAATAATTCGAGAAACACTAAAATTTTCTATGTGCGCCGCCGCAAATTATTGAAGCCAATAAGGTAGAATCCTTTAGAATTTTACACATTTTTTTCATAATCCTCGGTGCTCCTGAAGTTTGCAGAAACAGTTAGTTCCCGTCCTGGGATCAAACCAAGCAGGTGTAGGATTCCCGCAGTGTTAAACAAACCAATTAGTAAATTTCGTTGGTATAAATATCCTTCGTATTTTATTGGACATATAACCTATGGAAATATTAGCGTAAACTGTTTCGGTTAGATAAATCATTACCAATTACATTGCAAATGGTTACATACGCATTACTGCAGTTAAGGCATAATATTTTGCTCTAACAAGTAAGATGTTAGAAACAAACGGATGAACATAATTTACATTCTGAATCAGTAACAGCAATTTAAAATACAAGAACGTGTAATTATATATTCAGCGTTCGTGCTCAACGTTTCTCAAAAGGCCTACATAAGATTTAGTCACAGGTAAAGCTTATTATTAATTAACTGTATTCAGTTAATTCACGTTACGTTTTAGGTTAGGCAAGTTAGCCTTATGAATAGTTATATATTATTAAGATGCAGTAAAAAGGCTATTCGGCCTTTCGTGAATTCTTTGCAAGACGAGGTAAATAGATAAGCCTCTGCACCAGGTCTACCAGCACGAACAGGCATACACCGCAGGAATAAAGGCGAGGCATAAATAAAAAAATATATATATATATATATATATGTTATCAAAAATGTCTTACATGTTGTAGTGCAATGTATTTCTTCAAACGAACTACCTTAAAAAATTACTAGAGATTTTCCCTGCAATAGCAACCGTATTCGCTAGTTTTTATATTAATCTCTTACTATATGCGTTGTAAGCAGTTAGAGCAAAATTAAAGTAGGCTATAGTGTCTGGCTTGTCAAGTACTGCATCTACGTAAATTAAGTTAGGCTACTTTCGAAGCATATTAACTCTTACGTCTCAGACGCTAAAGATACTATAATGGCAAATGCTGTGGCTTTAAGATAAATCCTCTACAGAAAACACATCAGTTGAGAGCCTTTCTGAGTCAACCGTAGCGTCTGTGCTCCAGGCACAGATCGCACTGTTTGGTTCCAGTTACCCTAATTTAAAGCGATTAAACCTTTAAATTACACTACTTAATAGAAAAGGATGAAGCTACTTGTTCATTTATTCAAATTCTCTGGATGTGTTCATAAAATAAACCACAGTCTTACTGCGCATTAAGACCATGATCCATCATGTCTACTAATTTAACGACAATTATTTTTAAAATCCTGAACGATAGCAAATATCAAAAACTGTTACACAGTTCTGTTCAAAACATTGTATAACATTTTGACTATTTTTTTCGTGAGAAAATACACAATGGTTATAGATAATTATGCAATTAAGTAAAATCTCATTAATGAACTAATTAGCGAAATTTATACAACTTTTGGTCTTGAAAAAATTAGGCTACATAACTAAAAATAATTTTTTAGCAAAACTATGCAACAGTTTTTCGATATCTGCTCTCGTTTAGAAATGAAAAAATAATTGCTCTAAAAGCAGTAGAAATTATGGATCATTGGCCTTAACGATGCCAGAATTTTATTTAAAGAAACACAGATACATTTAATTCCTAAAAATTTGACAGCTGCCTTCCCCGACCTATATACTGCTCGCGGAAAAGTAAACACTCTTGAATATCGCATTTTCTAGGGAAAAAAAATAGCAAGAAAAACTATACATTACTTTATCACGGCCTCAGACGTCACTTTTTGAGTAGACCTACGGTACAATCTACATACTTTCATCATTAGTAAGCAGGCAATGTTGATATTAAGAAGCGGCTGAGAAATACAAATTGGCTTAAATTACATGGCTTCGAAAGTGCTTACTATAACGCGAATGTAGCACTGGCTACCAAACAAAGTACAGCTTTAACCAAGGGTTCAAGACCAATGCGGTGGGTCTGTCTCTGTAAGGAAAATGGGTGGAGAGGCAAGGGGAGGAATTTAATGAAACGCTGACTGACCGAGAGACGTTACTCAACAGAGATTAGCTCAAATTAGAAGTCAAGAAATTCGAAGGTTTTCAGGAGAATAAAACGAACAGAAGAACTGGAGTAAAATTGTCAAATGAGAGGGAAAGGACTCGTTCCGAAAAGAAAAAAAAAAAAATGCAAGAATTTTGGAGGATGAAAAAGAAGAGTAAAGTGCAGTTGTCTTACAGCGGTCCTTAGTTGGCCTGTAACGAAAAAAATGTCAAATGTATCAGCTTTTTTTATTTCATCTCCTATGGCTATCTAACCTCATTGAGAAATGAATTTTCAAATATTTCCCATATTTGCAATCGGGCACATGGCTAGTCGCATATAAATAGAGCCCGGAAATTTTTGCTGATTCAATGACCTGCACGCGAGATTCCATTTTCCTATGCATATTCAGGCCCCGTCTATCCGTCCATTGTCCGCTGTTCTAGTGAGTAGGAGCTAGTTGACAAATTGTCGGGGATTGAGTATGCATAGGGTAGTACATTCTAACACGCAGGTAATTGAATCCGCGAAATTTCCCGGCCCCTACCTATAAGATTTCACGCACGCCAGTGCCAGCTGCTTGAAGGTTCTGATACCGTCGACGAGGGAAATACATCTGTGACGAACGGGGCCTTGCCGAGGTAGACCACGCAGTCCAAGGGGGATGCTCCCACGTCCTTGAAGAAACCGAGAGGGTTGTGGTTTTAATTGCCGCTCATCTGCACACATGCGCGCCGACTCATCCTCCGGGCTAGGGGGGAGCAGAAGGCATTTTTCAAGCGGGCAAGCAGAAGCGACGGCAAGGGTGGACGAAGGGAGGGCGGAGTCCACGGCAGCGAGCGCCCATAACTCACCATCCCTCCAGGAGGGTCGCGCCATCCATCAGGAGTGAAGAGGGGGGCTCGCAGCCGGAGGTCTGACAAGTAAACGAGGGCTTGAAATACCGGGCCCGCTGCGAGCTGCAGGTGGGTTAACTTTACGGCCGGGGACAATACCGGCCCACAGGTCGCCTGCCCAGCAATGTCCTCTCGGGGACACAACACAGCATTCTCGCGTCCCAGTGCTTGCTGCCTACACATGTTCCATAGAACTGGAGGCTAAACTTTGCAACTTGTTAGCGTCATCTATATTTGTTTATTACTACTTTCAGTAAGTTACTGAAGTTCAGGCTAAATTGATTTTCCTTACACATAAATAATTATAACAATACATCAAACTAATACAAACTGATTAAAAAAATAATCATACAATTAAATGCACAGAGTCTTATAAAATTATACAATTATTATAAAATTAATATAAAATGTTGGCTGTTTAATTTGTGGTTAGTAAAACTTCTAAAATAAGAAACTTACGCATCAGTGAATGTCATTGTTACTAATAACTGCTCGCTCAGTTATGTTATCGGCTTAAGTTAACATAAATAAACCATTCAACTTCGGTATCCAGAAACCAATTAACAAAATTAAAAAAAAAAGTTTGAATAATACTCGAAAAAACTACAAGCAATAACCGAAAGTAAAATTAGAACATATAAGAATTTTAACTCAGTCCAACGAAATACATAAACAAACAGCAGCTGTAATATATTACGGGTAGAGTCGCGGATATTTCGCGGGTTCAACGACCACCAGGCTGGACTCCACAGTCCTGTGTACAACACTCTGTCCTCGGCTACTTGTATATTGGTTGCTGCTCCAGTGAGTGA
Organism: Medauroidea extradentata; assembly: GCA_003012365.1. Classification (NCBI taxonomy): domain Eukaryota; kingdom Metazoa; phylum Arthropoda; class Insecta; order Phasmatodea; family Phasmatidae; genus Medauroidea; species Medauroidea extradentata. Next base: position 39,797 of record PNEQ01121679.1, on the reverse strand, counting down.
GCATTGGAACATTTGACGACGTAGCGCGGGAGTCCATGAGTGTATATATGCATGTCCGCCATTGCTTCGGAGTCCTCAAGGTCACGTTTAATAAACAATGACTAGAGCCAGTGATTTTTGGTGAAAATAATTCTGCAACAATTAGTTTCAATGCCTTATGTGAACAGCTGTTTCTCTGCTTCATGATCAGTGATTGGAAATTTTTAACTTTCGGCGTCTTGGGGTCCTACCAGGAAGTCACGGAGGTGTTGTGTCGTGGTAACATTGTTCTGGTTGGTGCAGTCAAATGAGCCACGCTTCTGCCCTACTACATTCTGCTAATAACCACGAACCAGAGTTGCGGTGTGCACGTAAGGCACTGGAACAAGTTTTCGCAGATTTTTTTTTTTTACCAAAAATCACTGACTCTAACAATGACCCGACCGAAAAAGTCTCAAATATATAGGCCTACATGACTTAGAAATCCAACCTGTCCTCAGTTGAATCCGCGAAATTTCCGGAACTCTAATTACGGGACGTTTCATGTCTGAACAAAATCCTTGCTTACATGATACAAAAAGTTCAAAATGCGTGCTTACGATTTTCTTTCAATTAAAACGAAAACGTGATCACATCAGCCCAGCTCTTATAAAACAAACTGTTTTAACATGGACTTCAGAAGATTGCACAATTTCATTGCGCGCATAAAGGAGTAAATCTTGTAAGAAAAAGCAATCTACTTACACGAGAAACTGGCCCAACACTCCCAACTACATAAGCATAAAACGCGAAACAAACATAACTTTGCAGTCCCACGCCACACTACGTCAAAGTATAAAAACACTGTCACTTATTATGCATCAGCATCAGCCTTGTGTAACGGCTCGTCAGAAGGTTTGAAGAAGCTGACTCTCGCAGACATGTTTCGTCGCGTTTAAAAACTAAATATGTTCACGAGGTTAAACAACTAAACCTAATAAAATAAAATAACTTTATAACCTCAACGAACTTGGAACTTGAAATGTACCATTTTTAATTACTATCACACTACACTCAACATTTGTGGAATTTAAATTATCATACTGTAACTTTTTACTGTGCGTACGGTACAAATATAAACACTTGAAACATAAAAGTTAATTAAATTTAACGTACGTAAAATGTCACACTTTAAAAGAAGCAAAATTGCTACACTGGTCGTGACTCAAAGTATAGCCAGTATGAGAGCAGCAGAGAAGTAAATGTCCTTCGAAACTATATATAAAACTAGTTTACTTTGAAAGAAAACAGACTGCGATAGAAACTTGTCCTGAGATCGTGTAGCCGCTCCATAAATCTGAACCTGTTCAAGCGAAGTCGTAGTTGAACGGTTGCTATTCGACACAAACAAATGTTAATGAATTAAATAAAACAGTGACTGACTGACTGACACATCAAGCTGCAGCCCAAACCCTGAATCTATAAATGTGAAGTTTTTTGTGTGGGTTCCCCGTGTGTCGTATAGGCGAGCACTAAGAAGGGAATTTTTTGAAATTCGTCCCCCAAGGAGCTAAAAATGGGCGAAATGTGTTTCATACGATTCGTCAGCATATCTCTAACCCGACTATTTATTGTCGTGACTTTTAATTCAATGAATGAATCATAAAAAAAGCATATTAGCCAATTTAATGGTTGTTTGAAATTTTTTCATTAAGGGGGTGAAAAGACCTGAAATGTGTTTTCGATTATTCCTACATATCTATCGAACAAATTGAGAAATCGAAGTACTCTTTACTTTACACTTATGATTATGTATATATCCAAAATACCATCGCTATACATATATAAAAGCGAACCCTGACTGACTGACATATCAAACTGCAGCCCAAACCACTGGACCTAGAACCATGCAATTTTTTTCTGTGGTTTCCCTTTAGGTCGTAGGCGAGCACTAAGAAAGGATTTTTCGAAATTCGACATCTAAGGGGGTGAAAAAGGGTGAAACGTAATTCCGAAGAAACGTCGATAGAGCTCGAACCAGATGGCCTATCATCGTGACTTTTACTTTAATGGGACACACATAAAAATGCATACTATATAGGCAATTTTAGGATTCTTCGAAATTCAACATTTAAGGGAGTGAAAATACCTTAAATGTGTTTCCTATTATTTATCGATATCTATCGAATCCTTCGGGGTAGAGAGTTGATTTTCACTTCAAAATGTTGCTTACGTAAATATCCAAAAAGCAGTTTTAGGATTTTTTAGAAATTCGACTACCAAGAAGCAAAAAGGGGGGAAATATGTTATTAATGAATCGTCTATATCACTGTAACACAGCTGTCGTCGTAATTTTTACTTCAATTGGTTACGTACACAAATAACTAACATAGTACTCAAAGATGTTTCAAAATTTGATAGTTAAGGGGGTGAAAATATGTGAAATGTGTTTTCGATTGCTCTTCTATATATTTATTGAACCAATCGATATGTCGGAGTACTCTTTGCTATAGATTGATGCCTATGTAAATATGCAAAAAACCATTTAAATATTTTTTTCCGAATTTGGCCACAAAGAAGTAAAGAAAGAGAAAAATATGTTTTCGATTCACAATCGATATATATCGACAACATTGAATTTTTACATAGTAACGTGATTTTTGTTTAAGATTGATGCTTACTCAAATACCTGAAAAGTGATTTAATGAATTTTCGAAATTCGCCACCAAAGGAAAGTGAAAAGTGGTGAAATGTGTTTACAATTAATCGTCGATATATCTAGAGCCCAACGGGATGTTGGCTTGTTTTTTACGTCCACGAGACACCAATAAAGTATTCTAAAACGTGATTCAAGGGATATTCGAAATTCGTTCTCTTAGGAGGTGAAAAAATCTTGAATGTATTTTAGACAAATCCTCGATATCTATCGAACCCGTCGAGATATACAGTTAAGTTTTGCTTCAGGATAATTATTACAGAAATTATCGCAAAACCGTTTTAAAAATGTTATGAAATTCGAACTCTCAGTGCTGTGCAGGGGCCATATGTGTTTTTAATGAATGATCGATTTTGGTTCGACTAAACGTACTACCGTCGCGATTTGCGCTTCAATTGGATAATTATACAAATGTCTAAGATGTGAAATGAAAATATTTCGAAATTCGTCACCCAAATGGCAGAAAAAGCACAACATTTGTTTTCCATCTACCCATGATATCTATCTAAATAGTAGAGATATTGAAGTGTAGTTCGCTTCAGAGTGATGCTTACTAAAGTATTAAAAAAATTATACGTACATTTTTTTACTTTATAAGGTAACTTGATTATTAAGAATAAAACTGAGTTTGTAAACTTTCAAGACAAACTATTCGAAAAGCAAGTACGACCAGCGAGAATTAAATGAAACAGGAGTTTCGTTCTACAGTTCTATTGAGATGTGTTGTGCAACCTGTATGAGCCTAAGAAATTATGAATAATTTCGTCGTTATGTGGCGCAGCCGTTTGTCATTCTGACACACAAAAACTGCAAGCCAGATTAAATTAGTGCAATTTGGCTGAAGTCGTTCAAAAGTGGTAAAATGTATTATGCAGTCCACTATCCACTAAAGTTCCTCGACAGCGTCATCCTGCATATACTTACTATCTCACTAACTTCAAGGTTGGGGGCACCAAATAAGTTTATACGTCTACAAAACATTGTTCCGCCGAAACTGCCTAATGACACTTACTTCAAGTGAAGGTTTTGAAAAACAATAATGCTACTGAGGGCACCGTCGCCAATGGTTGTGCTCGGGGGAAATCACTCTTCATACCAAGTAAACTACAGACTTCATTCGGTTACCCTCTTACACTTAGAAGTATGTAATTACACCACAACGTCAACTTTGCTGTGACTGTAAATAAGGCCTAGGCGGAATCGCTGTTAGTAGAAGGGACAAATTTAAGACTCCTTTTCGCGTGGACAGCTATAGCTACTTATCCTGCTGTAGAGTTAGTTCAACTTGCATGGTGTACGAAGACGTTTTTCAATTAAAGCAAATATCATCTGCTATGAGTAACACGCGAGCAAATCCACGGGCGCACTGCTAGTTTCCCTGTAATTTTTAAAGAGAATGAGCCCCCTTTTTCAGAAATAAATAAATATTGGTCACACTAAGTCTATGGATTGTCCCCTACACCCCATCCTCCATTTAGTTTAAAGACATTTTCTGCGCCCACCTGTACGACTCTTGTAACAATACGTAACTTTCGGTAGTATGCTATATTGCATTCATAGTTGGCTCGCAGAGGTAAATTTTTTTTTTTTTTTTTTTGCTGTGGTTGGCGTGCAGGACCAGATAGTCCTATAAAATACATTGAAACTTTGCTAGTACAGACCCTGTTAATATAAAATTCTCGGCAATTCAAAGTGGTTTGCTACCCCCCTCCCCCCGGAATGAAATGAGAAATATTATTAACTTAAATGCTCAATAAACATTAATTTCATTAATAGAACAACGTAATACCGAGTTAATTGGTTTAAAAATTCATAGCGATGATAAGAATGTTAACATTTTGGAGATAAAGAGTCTGAAAAATTATGTATTAACTCTTTTCAGTTTCTGCAAACACCTGTTAATTCAAAGCTCATTATTACAAACTACTAAAATGTTGGTACTTTCAAATTAGTATTGAAGAGGCCCTACTGTATATGTAAACTTTTGACATGCGTTCAGCCTATTTTTTCCCCACGAAGTGGAACTGGCGGAAAGAGGGTCTCGGCCATGCTATCGCGCGCTACCATTCATAATCAACGCCTGTCAATTAGGGATCCGGATACGTCGCTTATCTCAATCCAGCGGCAGTATATCAAACATGGCGAGACCGATAACGCCCCGCAAAGGGTGCGGCGATTGCGCTACTGAAGATGTGGCAAGAAACTTGGAAGCCGAGGGCGACCACAGGACACACGCTACAAGACATGGTCCTTCTGCGAACCCTTTCACATGCCAACAATCATTGTTTCTGGTTGGGAATATCAATTCTTCGACAATATACAAATTCAACTTTATCCAAAACTGCTGTATCCTTTCGGCATTTTAAAGCTATCGTACTCCTAACAAATTGTTTCTTCATGCCTATGTTGTGTCTTAAAATTGTGGTCCCAATAGAGCCTATGTTACAAATACTAATCAATTGTTAATAGCCTCTATAACGCATCGGGCGAATGCAGTACGGCTTAATTGGCAATGACAAGAGCAGTGAAGAAAATGATAAATTGTGATCGATTGTTACTTGCTGAAGTATTCAAGCCGTAATTGCTGCCTTCGTGGTGAATGCCTGACTGATGGTGGTAATGGCACTTTTACCATCTCATTTACGGAATATATCAGATGATTTTGCATGGTGTGCACAGGGGAAACTTGTTAATTACAATGGGCCAGCAAGAGAAGCGTTATACACATCTAAGAAATCATTGGTAACTGAGCTGTCACTATTTCGTCCGATATTTCCATCTCTCTCGGCCATACCGTCAATTACTATATTTCTGTACAGGATGGGAAAGAAATACCCCTGATAAGAGAAGCCAATAAAAACCAAGCAGGAAATATACTGGAGAAGTCCTGTGTTTATTAATTTATTTTATTTTTGAGTTTAACGTGCCCGCCGATAAACGCTTAAAAACCGAAATCAGAATGCCCGGAGCCGGAAATCGTCTAGTGTTTTACCAGTTCTCCACCTGGCACCGTCTGCTCTTATAGATAACCAGCTACTGCCCTGACTTCTTTCGCGTGCTTTTCAGTTTGATGCCTTTTTGAGTCGTGCAAAAGTTCAGTCTGAGAATCACTCCAAATTATGTTCAGTAATTCGTAAATATATGTATTTATATATTCTATGTGTATTCAAATATTACTTTTCTTCACAAAAATAAATTAAAATTAAATAATAAATTATAGTTTTTGATAAAAACTTCTCTGCACTTCAAATTCCATATAATTACTGACGATAATTTTGAAAGTGATATATTACGGTTAAAAAAATTGTAAATAGTACAAACTAATGTTTGAGAAAATTATATATATCTCTCTATATAAAAATGAAAGCTGACTGATTGACTGACTGACTGACATATCAAACTGCAGCCCAAACCAATGGACCTAGAATCGTGAAATTTTTTGTGGGGGTTCCCTTCAGGTCGTAGGCGAGCACTAAGAAGGGATTTTTCGAAATTCGACCTCTAAGGGGGTGAAAAGGGGTGAAATGTGTTTCCGAAGAAACGTCGATAGAGCTCGAACCCGACGGCCAATCTTCGTGATTTTTACTTTAATAGGACACTCGTAAAAATGCATATTAGCCAATTTAAGGATTTTTCGAAGTTCAACATTTAAGGGGCGGAAAAGACCTTAAATGTGTTTCCAATCAACTATCAATATCTATCGAACCCTTCGGGATGGAGAGTTGATATTCACTTAAAAATATTGCTTACGTAAATACCCAAAAAGCAGTTTTAGGTTTTTTGAAATTTGATCCCCAGGCAGTAAAAAGGGGCAAAATGGGTTTTTAATGAATCGTCTATTATATCTTTGAAACACAATTGGCTATCGTCGTGATTTTAACTTTAATTGGTTGCTTTTACAAATGTCTATGACAGGACTCAAATACGTTTCTAAATTCTTTATTTAAAGGGGCGAAAATACGTGAACTGTGTTTTCGATTATCCTTCCATATCTATCGAATCAATCGAGATATCGAAGTGCTCTTTGCTTTAAATTGGTGCTTTTGTGAATATCTCAAGTACCATTTAAAATATATTTTCTGAATTCGGCCCTAAACTGGTTATAAAAGGTGTAATATGAGTTTTCGACTCACATTCGATATATATCGATCCCATAGTTTTTTATATAGCGACGTGATTTTTGTTTAGGATTGATGCTTACTCAAATACCTAAAAAGTATTTTCAGGAATTTTCGAAATTCATCACCTAAGGACGTAAAAAAAGAGGTGAAAAGTGGTAAAACGCGTTTTCAATTAATCGTCGATATATCTTGAACCCAGCGGACTAATGTTGTGTTTTTTTATGTCCACGAGATAACAATAAACTATTTTAAAACGTGATTCAAGGGTTTTTCGAAATTTACTCTCTTAAGTGGTGAAAAGACCTTGAACGTGTTTTAGATAAATCCTCTATATCTATCGAACCAGTCCAGATATACAAATAATTTTTGCTTCAGAATGATGATTACAGAAATTATCGCAAAACTGTTTTCAGGTTTTTCGAAATTCGATTTCTCAATACTGTGCAGGGGTGATATGTGTTTTTTTTATTTATTTATTTATTTATTTATTAGTGAATGGTCGATTTTGATTCGACTGAACGGGCTAGCGATGTGATTTACATTTCAGTTGGATACTTATACAAATGTCTAAGATTTAAATTTAAAATATTTCGAAATTCGACACCCAAAAGGGTGAAAAAGCACAAAATTTGTTTTCCATCAACCCACGATATCTATCTAACCAGTAGCGATTTTGAGGTGGTGTTCGCGTCAGAGTGATGCTTACGTAAATATTTTAAAGTATTTTTTTTTCTTTATAAGAAACGTGATTATTAAGACTAAAACTTAGTTGGTCAATAATCAAGGCAGACGATCCGAAAAGCAGGAACGAGCAGCGAGAAACAACCTATACATGAGATTCACTCTACAGTAACCTATCGAGACGTGGTGTTGTACAACCTCTATGAGCCCAGGACACAGATATTTTATTTTATTTTTTTTAATAAATTTTATTTTCGTGAATTATTTCGACGTTACGTGACGCAGTTGTTTGTTACTCAGGCCTAAATTCAGGGTTATTTTGGGCTCGAATCCCGTTAAAAGCTGCGTGCGAACGTTCAATTCTGACACACAAAAACTACAAGGCAGATCGAATTAGTGCAATTTACATGTAGTCTTTAAAAGGGGTAAAATTGCAGTTCGCTTTCCACTTAGGTTCCTCTACAATATCAGCTGACATCTCATCCACTCATGTCTCTTGTCATATTTACGTTGCAGTCATTGTCCTCATCCATTTTCATCGCCATTTTTCATATACCTTTTTTTTTTTGTCGTTTTTATGGATGCAACTGTATTCCGTTCCGGAATTAATTTTTTTGTTGCTTTCTTTTGTGTCGTCTTTCTGAGCACGGCCATATTCCGTTCCGGAATTAATTTGTGTTGTTTTGTTGTTATTTTTATTTTGTATACTGTCGTATTCCTGGATAAAACTATATTTCTCTCCAGAATTGTACAGCCTATAGGCCTATAAGGTAACTCGGGGGAAGAAGCCATCTGTGGGAAGATGTCAGTCGTACAGGTTTTTTTATGTATCTTTAAATATTATTTTAACTTTTTCTAAGTAACTTAAAGCTCATTACTGACTTAAACAAACAACTAACAAAAGCAGTACCCTACTGCAATATATTTATGAATATTTATTCTAGTCATAACAGCTTTAAAATTTCGTAAGTGTTGCATGTTACCCCGAGTTACCTCATTAGGCCTATATATTATTTGACAACAGCTGATACCGACTTTTCGTTTTTGCTTTCTTTTGTTTTATTGTATGGTTTTCTTCAACTCGGCAACATTCACTCGCAATAGCTTATGTCCATGAAAACAGTTTCGGCTATGAATATCTGATAACTACATCACCGCGGACAATGCCCGTGCTGTCATGGTGGGGGCGGCCGCTCCCTTAATTAAACGCGGGGGGGGGGGCATATTATATCGCTCGTCCCCATTCCCTTCATTTCCCACATTTACATTTCAGAATGACATTGGTTTACTTATAAACAAAAATGTAGACGATCACACACAAGTGTCAAATCACATTGTAAATACATTTTTTAATTGCCCCCCCCCTTTTTTTTCCTTGATGCAATCTACATTTATTATCAGCCCCTCACCTCACCCCTCCAATACACTCACAGAATAGTATGTACGTCCCTACCGCGAAAACGTTTAGCTCGGGGAAATCCTCAGAAAAAAATCGTGTGTTCTATTTTCTCGCAAACTAATTACTGTACTTTAGCATGATTTTTATACGTGTGCATATATATATATATGTATATATCTGTGTATATATATGTACACATACATACACATACATACATATACACATACATACATTCAGACACACACATACAGACACACACACATACATATCCCACTGCTTGGCACAGTGATTAGTGCTTCTGGCTGGCTGATCAAGGGTCCCGAATTCAAATCCCGCCAAAAGAGGAAAATGTATTTACATCCCGGGTTCAGGACTGGGTGCTCTGCATCCCTATCCTGCGGAAGGCAGTGCCGAATTACAGCAGCATCACAGATGAAGAGGGCGTGGTACGTAATTCAACGGTAAAAGCATTAATCTATAGCTGTAGGTTTCTCGAAGCCAATTTGCGAAAATTAAGCAATAGCAATCCTAGACAATAGTTTAAGCCAACGTTTTAAACAAAATTGTTTCCACTGTTACGAACTTCTGAGCCACAATCTCTCACGCCGGAACCTCGTGCATTTAACTGCGGCGCAAGAGATCACGCGTAACGAATTAGTGATTTTGGATAAAAATTTACTCATAAAGTTGGCAAATACCATTATCTAGAATTGTCATTGAGTATTTTATCCACATTGGCTTCGAAAAAAGCGTAGGAATCAATTGATGTTTTCAGCGTTTATTTATCTACCTCGCACTCTTAAGGGCTTCGCATACCACACGCTTAAAATGCGTTGCATCGTATGTTCGTAAAAACGTTTTTTTTTTTTTTAAGAAACTTCTCCACATATGCCCAATGGGTCTATGTACGAAAAGAAAATACACTCCAAACGATAACGGAAAAGTCGTTTCAAAGCATCACGTCGATTAGAAAATTCATTTCGGTGTTCCTCAAAATGGCTATAAACAGCATTTTCAACCTGCCTATATCTGAAAAACTACTTGCGGGATTCGTGTGAAGCTAGTCTAGGAGCATGCAATGGACTTTACTTAAAACTTTCCACCAGTAAAAAGATGGGGTCACTACTGAAAGTGTCAGTCCGGCGAGTGATCTACGATACTACTGCACGCCGTTTCATTGTCTTGCGGTAGAGGCGATACCGCCCCAGATGAGCCGGACATCACCCTTGGCGCCGTGCCTCACTCACACAAACACACGGCCAGTAGGCGGTCGTCTTAAGGCGGCAGCCTACCCCACGCTTCAAATGCGTTGCAGCGTGTTCGTAAATAGGTTTGTTCTACGAAAATATTCCACGTGCGCCCGTTGTGCCAACGTACGAAAAGAAAACAAACTTCAGACAAGGTCGGAACCTCGTTGTTAAGACGCCACGCTTGTTAAAAACGCTATCTCCAAGCCCTCCAACATGGCTAAAAACGACTTTTTCAGACTTCCGTACTTCAAAATATACTAACCGGATGTATGTGAAACTCAGATTGCGACCTGCACTGAACTTAGTTGCAGACTTTCCACCAATAAAATCATATGGTCACCGCTTAATGTTCCATAGTAAAACCGTTCGGCGGGAAGCTTGCACGCTAGTTCAGCGCTTGGATCGTTGAGGCGACGCGGCATTTGATGCGCGCTTCGGGGTCGACCTTACTGCTCCGTCGCTTCTGGGCCTCTCACTCGCGGATAGGCGGCGCCCTTAAGTAGTAATACAGACGTGAAATGATGTGGCGGCTCATTTGCTACGGGCGAACGTCGCCGCTTATTGGCTGCCCGAGGCTATCAATACTATAAAAAAAGCTAGCAGGGTAGTCGCATTACACTCGGTAGGCATTTCCGCCATGTTGCTGGCCAGCGAAGCAATTCTGCTGGTGTGTGTGACTGAGCATGTCGTCCTACCGGCTATTTCACTTCTGTATTCCTAAATTTTCTGTGGCAGAATCGTCTTCGCCTAGTCGCGCCTCGTGTTTCCTCCTTGAGGTTGTGTGTGTGTGTATGTGTATGTATATTTTTTAGAATTGTCAACAGTAGGTTAACAATTATAAAAATAACTAAATCAGAAAGAAATCTATGAGTTCAAATTAATAGTGCGCACATTTCCTTTAAAAAAATAGGAAAATAAAAGGTATAATCGTAGATAGGGACCTGCAAACTTTGCGTTAATATCTGACAACAGGCTGGACTCTATGTTACTGTGCGCACATCTGACTACTGGTGTTGGCCGTCATGGCTCGCCTTACGGACTTATTTAGCCAGCGATATAAGGTCAACAGTAAAATACCCACTAACCTGTAACGCGGGCACACAAAAGTACGAAGGCCCGGAGCCAACAACATCACGGGGTATGTTCGAGTGAGTATAGGTCAGTGAATCCAAGCCTGTCGCCAATTAATAACGCCAAATATGCTCGTCTGTAATCATAACTAAATATGTTGGCTAAAATCGCCTTGTTGAAAATGTGTTGCCGCGTTGAATCTGGTGTAACCGGTACACAACGAACGCTATCAGGCCCGTAAGAGCGCAGTCAGTCAAGGTCGAATTTTGTACGCTCTCCCAACCTTGCCTGATCTCTAAAGATTGTGATTTATCGCGAGGAAAGTTCATTGTTTGCTAGGCTTCAGTGCAAAGTATTAATTTCCGACTTTTTTTTTTTTTTCGTTTTCGTTTTTGGTGAGTCCCTATTTGACTGGGTCAACGCTGCTTCTGGTGCGCAACGACTGAACATATGTGATTTGTCTGTGAACAGCTACACCGTGACACACAGCCCTCGTCCAATCACACAAGTCGCAGGACGCTGCACTGATTTGGAGAATACGCTGGCAGAAAAGATGCTCGCTTGTGCCCAAGTGTAAAACGCGAGTATTTTCAGGTCCCTACCTATAGGCCATTCACTGTGAAGTGAACATTGCACAAAGTTTTCTTTCAGCCGTTTTGCAGCCTTCGTTTCAATTTTTAATATGAAAATTTTCATGCAACTGAAAACCAGTGTATACGTTTTAACACTCTCAAAATTCAATGTCTATGGGCCTAATAAAACACATTTATAATTTATTACATGTTGTGTTGAGTGCTGAGTTTATAGTGAACAGTTTATGTAAGATATCGGTTCAGTCAGGACGGAATGCGACAATTTTACGTGATGTTAGCCTATAAAATAGCAGGCCGGAAAATGCATTCTCAAATTTAGTGAATTTATAGGTTTAATAGTATCCTGAAAATTGACTTTAAAATTAAATTTCTTTACGTAAATTCACCAAAAACTATATGCTATTTTATTGTTTTGGCACTATTTAAAATGTATTTGCTAATAAGTAGAGCCACGATTTTATGGCGAAAAGATTTTTGCAACATTTGGTTTCGATGCGTCATGTACACACCTGCAGCTCTGCTACATCGTCTGTGGTTGGATGATTTTACTCTCACTTGCCTGGGCAAATTATAGACGTACAGACGCACAATAATCTTATTCTGATTGGAGCAGTCAAATGAGAAACGTGTCTGAACAAAGACACACTGCCAATAACCTTGAAACAGAACTGCCGATGTGCACGTGAGTCACTGAAACAAAATGTGGCAAAAATATTTTCGCGATAAAATCGTGGCCCTACTAATAAGGTTTTTTTTTATTTTAAATTTTAATGGAATTGTTTATTTTTCAGGTCGATTTTTAGGGTAGTATTACCCCCACTGTGTTCAGTTTACGAATGAACTGAAAACTTATTTTCGACTAACCTAACTTTTCATACGCTTATGCTATCAACATGTAAAATTAGCACACCACGTCCAGATGCAATCTTTACAGTGTTTTACTTAAATGCATGCAATTTCATCAATGGAAACACTTATATGTATTGCCGGTCAGACGGACGAGTTATGTACGTTTTGAATATCTGCAATGTTACAATTTTATAGGGGCGCGGTCGTGTTCCGAAGCGTGTGCAATATTAGCTCCGACTTCGCTTCGAGCTCGTGGAATGAATGCGTCTTCCGGCCAGACCCAATTAAGAAGTATTTTTTAAATCGAGATGTACTACTGGAGGTTTCGTTCCTTGTCTCTTGTACTCTATTGGCAAAAGAGTGTATCTGCCTCAGTTAGTCTAATGGATCCATAGACAACGTTGTAGTGTATCATTGTGAACCCTCGATTTTGGTGAAAAGATTTTCGCTCTAACATGTTTTATATACCTTACTAAGCATTTGCAGCTTGGCGTCATGGTCCGTGATTGTATATTTTTAACTCTCTCGCGTCTTTGGGTTTCTACCAATCACCATAGGCGGGATTTGGGGGTGGCAAGGGGGCGACTTGCCACCCCAATATTTTTGATAACAAACAAAAACAATTTTTACTGTTCATTTTAGCTATACTAACTTTTGCAATAACTTGGCTAAAAACTTCTTAAATATCACCATTTTGCACCTTGACAGCCAATTTTTTCATTGAGGGAACATCCCCGATCCCCCCGCTTTATTGACTGGATTGGTGTAACTTTATTTGCCACACCAACCAAAATGCTGAAGTCCCGCCCGTGGCTATCACAGACATGTGGTGACGCAATAACCTTATTCTGATTGGCGCAGTCAAATGATTGACGCCTCTGCACAAAGACAAGCTGCCAACAATCACGAAGTATAGCTAGAGACATGCAAAATTCGCGTTATCATTTGATAGCAGACTAAAATTCAATTTCCTATACAAAACAGATCCTAATCTGCGGTTCAATTGGCCACGAACTTTAATGTGTTGTTATTGACGTGTGTTACGTCTTTACAGAGACTGGCCTCTCTACCGTGTAAGCATTCTCCGTGGCAAGTCACGACAATATCGGCCAGCGGGAGACGTCGAACGCGCCTATAGTCACTTGGAGTCTAGTCAGCTGTCAGAAAATAACGCGAATTTTGCACGTCTCTAAGTATAGCTGTAGATGAGCACGTAATGCATTGAATCAATCCGGTGCAACAATGTTCTGAGCTGCTGATCTCTGGCTCCCGCGCGATTGGACTTTACATTTTCTTTCTTTGTTGGCTCAGCGCCATCCATATTATGTCGAATAAAAAGGACCAATTGTGAAAGTGACACAAAGTAACAGTTCTTTGAATTCTAGCGTGCGTCCAAAAGAAAACGCGAAAATGTTAAGCTCCCTAGTCACTGCTTAGCGCTGCATCCTTGGAGCTCTTCACACTACGTCACTGGAGAAGGTGGCCAGACTGCTGGCAAGGAAAGCTCACAGGATGGCATATCTTGAGGGATCGCCGAGGTAAGCCAGGGGACATCCTGCCCGCCTGATCAAATCCTGGCGAGTTCCGAGAACAGAAGTCCCGCGGAGTGATGGATGGCGGGAGCGAGTGTTTGGACAGGGCCCTGCGTGGAGGGTTATCGGCCAAGGAGCGCGGCGCGACAGAGTTCACGTTGTGTTCTGGTATCATCTGCCTCCGCGACGAAGAGAGGCCTTGGCTGGTCGCGGGAGCTGCGAGGTGCATCCGGCCACGACGAGACGAAGATCCGCAAGAAAAGTACGGGCGTAACAAGGTCAACACTGGGGTTCTCTGTTTTATTTATTTAATTATAATTTAATGCCTTTATTTAAATGGCAAAGTTAAGGCATTTAGCCTTCTCTTACACTTAACCATTTGAATGACATGAGTAAAATTTGCATTAGCGCAACGAGGGGCGAGGAGGGACGGAACTATGATAACGTGCCCTCCACCTCCAAGAGCCAAAAATATTTTTTAAAGAAAAACATATTTAACTATATATTTTAAACTGGTTTACATGTTAATGACCGTAATACATTGTAAATGAGTGACAGCTTCGTCATGATGCACTTGTCTGGAGTTTACAAAATATATTATGTTTATTAGGACTTGCACCAACCCCACTGCCTCCAAGGACAAAATTCTGGGTGCGCCCCTGAAAATCTAGTAGTTAGTTGAGTACTTTTTGTTCAATTTGTGATGCCACCAATCACACTGCAATCCAATAAAAGCATGTACATGCCGTGGAATGGGCTTCTCAAGTCCATTTAACGTAGGGAAATTTCCACTGACATTGCATCAGACATGCACAACACATAAAAATAAGATGTCCTCAGAACTGAGAAAATTTAATGGAGTTATGCTAAACAGTGTAGGCAGTGGGTTGTTAACATGTCCCCTGGGAACATTTACAATATAAGTCCTGATGTCCGAAATCTGTGATTTAGTCATCAACTCTAACTTTACCCACCGACAAAAACTACTGAAAAACTTTTAGTCAAGGCGCTCAATTTACTGTGGTCTGGTGTCCTCTTCCGACGACTCCACTTTAGAGATCACAACAACTGTCATGTTCGAATATGCCAGTCTACGGGTTTGCAAAAGAGTGTGCAAACGTAATTACTGTAAATTCCCCAAGTGAAACCATTGCCATCTATCAACTCATATATGGATGGTTCAGAGCACAATTAGACTAAGTCCATTTTCAGTAAATTCTCGTTATGTGTGCAATGCATGTTGGAGATGTAGGTATGATCAGTATTAATCTCTATAGGCCTACCTCATATATAATTGTGACATTATACATTATCAGATTTGGTCCCCTGGAATTGTTTATGCCCAAAACACTTAAAGCTTGTGTTTCTCATTTCTAAAATTAATGGACTTGGTATAGTTGTGCTCTGAAGCCTTCATATATATATATATATATATATATATATATATATATATATATATATCATTGGGAACCACGAACAATTATGTTTCGTTAGAAATGCCATCGTACATCAGCGTTGCAAACCGGAACTGCAATTTTTGTAGGCACGTAAGCCTTCCTGCACAGCGTTCAGTAAATGATTTGTTAAAATATCACAATGGGTTTCTTCGCCCAATGTTTTATGTAAAGGCTTGCAGCCTCTTACATTGATGAAGTTTTCACAATTTGCATCTTGAATTATAAATAACACGTCAGTGTGAATGAGATCTTGGAATTTTCACACGGAATGTAATTAATCGTGTAGTGCAAAATTACCCAGGTATGTTTAAAGTAATGTCATTTTAATTATTCAAAAATAAACAGTTATTATACCATCCTTATTTTTCACATTAATTCTACTTGTCCATTATATAACAACGTAAGTTTAAAAATTTTGACTTTTATAAACAAAATACATTAACATTTAATATTTTAAGTGGGGCCTACTTTGACACCTATGAAGTGGTTTAATGGTAGTCTACAATATAAACAAGATATATAATCCTAAATAAAATTAAATAATACTTTAATACGTTATTAAGCTATACTCCCAATTTGATTTTAGTATACTTTACTACTTGATTTTAGTATGTGTCGTACTCATTAAGGGATATCAAGTTCGTTTTGTGAAAAATTTTGGCATTACCACAAGTGGGTCAAAGAGATTAAAGGCCCTGCTACACAGAGACGGTGAGATTGTCGCTGTCGTGTTGTCGTCGTTCATCTCATTGCTGCGTGCTTCAATGAGAGACATTGCTTTGCTGTTAGAGCCTAGTTCCGGCAATACATAACAGACGTCAGTTCAATCTCCGTTTGTCTTTTCCTTTTTCTGACTGCAAAATGTTGTTGCAAGTGATGCTCCAAATGTTTTCAAATAAGTTCAAGACAAATTATAATGCACGCGAATATTTTTAAATGGCTTATAATTTTCGTGGTGCACATATATGGCAAATCAAAACACTCTGGAAGCTATCTGATGAACGCGAGTCGATGGATTGTCGGCGAGTTGTCGGTGAAAGATAAAGTTGGCCATCTCCACCATCCCCGACAACAACACGACAACGACTAACGTCTTGGTTACATTCTCCAATCAGATGGCAGAATGGCAACGACTGGGCACCGACCCACAATTCGCCATCTCTATGTAGCAGGGCCAAAACATACCAAACTGAAAAAAATTCACAGTGGATAAAGACGTCGTAGGCTACAATGTCACGTTCATAAAAACAAAGAATTAAATTTTATACCTAAATAAAAATTCAAAAAAATAAAAAATAACAATTTAAAAAATCAAATTTATTTATTTTGTGGTTTAACATAGCTGAATCGTTATTAACTGTGAATTTTTTTCAGTTTGGTAAGTGAGTTGGTTTTAGTGTTGTCTTTAAACGGAAACGCGCAAAATTTGGCTTTAACGAGTCATTACGCAAAAACTATGCGAGATAAAAATTTTTACAAGAGAAAAATTTAGTCACATCATGCGTCTAAAAAAAGAGATAGAAATAACTGGTACAAATATAAAAATAAAAACATGCTAATGAAAATTGCGGTAAGTCGTGTTTACGCGTAGAATTAATATAATTATTCAGAGTTTGCTAAATGCAATAACTGACTGACTAAATAAATAAACGTTTGTTTATTTGTATATGTTTAGCAATGAAACTCTATAATATGAAAATGAATCGCAAAATATGTTGGTAAGCGCATAACTCAACAACGCCTGGACCAATTTGGCTTTTTTTTTTTTTTTTTTAATGTTCGTTGAAGTTCAAAGATGGTTTTTACGGCGAGAAAAATTCGAATAATTGCCGGAAAAAAACCCCTAAAAACAGTTGAGTTAATTTGAGCTTTATTGCTATTGTTGTTTAAACAATGTAGGTATGTTCCTGTGATCGAGGCCTTAAGCATTCACTCAGGTATTGTATAAAGTTTGGGGTGTGGGAGGGGTGGGGTTACGGGTTCGTATCCCGTGCAAGACTTTGCGATGGGAATCACATGATATCATACAAGCGTATTGCGCGCGCTCTTTACACTGTTATTGAGTACGCTAGCTGTTAAATGCCGGGCAGCTGTTTTGCGGTGGAAGCCGCAGCCGGGCAGCTGTTTTATAGAGAAATAAAGATGAATTAAAAAAAGAAGTTCTGCAATTAAAGTACGCTTAGCGCAGTGGACTGGACAAATCTGTTTGTATTTG
>PNEQ01121679.1:0-21855 GCA_003012365.1 Medauroidea extradentata | reverse complement strand
CCCATCAATTAACACGTAACTAAAAGTTAGTTACTCTTTTCTATAGTACACGCGGGCGAAGCCGCCAAGGGACAGCTAGTAATTTATAAATGTCACACACATTTTTACACGATGGCAGTGATTATGTAGGACCATACGTTGAACATACGAGACACGCATCCACAAAACTAACACACCCCAAACGAGATGTAAACAAAATATATGTGTTCGAACACAATTTTCACGCACTAAGTACGAAATAAGAGTTTTATATCAACACGTTTGAGTAAAATTACATGCCATTCTTGTTAGCATTAATTTTACTCTTATTCTCTTTTGCCTGAACTTCGTCAGGAATCTGTAAACATCGGCTCAGTACAAACTCCCTGGTCGTTTAGCTCGTAACCCGAAATTAATAACATTCTTTACATAAGAATCAGGAGTACAGTAGCCTACACAATATTTTATCTCGTTTGTTCTCATTCTGACGCTACAGATTAAGGAAATACAGACAATGTGTACCCTTCCCCTCCAATTACGCCACTGCATTAGAAATACTGTTCAAAAACTAATACATACTATAAACAAATGAGGGACGTACTGCCTTCCCTGAACAGTGCGATGTCATTAGACCCTAGCATAATACGGCGGATGAATGCAGGTCATGGGAAGTGGAAGAATCCGGAGGAAACCTTCTTGGGCAACAGCAACGTCACCAATTTTTCCCTACATGTGAACACCAGGATTGAAACCACTGGGTATCGAACCCGCATCTCCGGGACGGAGGACCAGTACGCAAGCTACGCGACAATTGTTGCTCCAATAACATTAATATTTTTAGGATGAAATCACCTTGCAATTTCTTCGTCTTCTAATAAATGGATAGATTTTTTGACAATTCAACGAAGATATTTTTTTTTCACAAATGCCCATAAGGCATTACTCTACCCTCTCCGCGTTATCAATGATATTTATCTCAAAGAATTACTGTACATTCCAGTTAGGCCTATATAGGCATGTGCTATCTATGTGTGTAGATTAATTTAATTTATTTATTTCAAATTACAGTCAACAGTATACACTGAAAATGACATTTTTCCTGTAGTTCAGGAATTGCTGTGGGTGGAGAGAAAGTGTTAGCCAAAAAATTAAGTAGAATTAATTAAACCAATTTATGGTGCCCACAATAACTCAAATGAACTCAGACAAGTTGATGCAGTATGTAATGAGTGTAGTAATGCTGTATAAGAATATTAAGTTAGCAATCTGGAGCGGGGGAGGGAAACGAAATTGAGAGATAACAGTAAAGTACCAGGTTCACAAGGGCAGATTAGGGTTACATAAACAACACCTATGTAACTAACCAGAGCAGTTATTGGGGGAAGTAGTTAGTAGGATAGAGTAACACCAAACATTATTTAAATAGCCTAGAGCATAACAGGTTGACATATAACTTACATAGTTCTACGCAAAAGCAATAGCAAGGCAGCACAGGATATTAAAATTACATATTATTAGTATACATTTCAGTGAGTATAGATTGTGCTGGTAGAGGACACGGAATATTAATAATGGAGGTATGTTACTGAACAAGTAGTTAAGTTAGAGTGTTATCCTATTTATCAACGGAGTTAATTCTCCAAACTTCTCCTGAAACTGTGAATGCTTCTAATGCTCGTAGGTGGTTGTACATTGTGTGGCCAGAGTAGGTGTACGAGGCAGGATCATCTGGTTCATAATTAATATTTACGCTTTTTAGGTATAGGTAGCCTAAGCTCTTGGTGTGATGAGAATGGGTTAGTAGGGTCTTGATTTTCTTCTCATATATATATATATATATATATATATATATATATATATATATATATATATATATATATATATATATATATACAATATATAGTAAAATTGACAAACAAACCCTGCTCATTATACACTCAAATGAGTTTAAAACAAATCCTTTAAATGTTCTTTTTTTTTTTTTGCTTACAGTACTATTATGCTTTTACAAGAAGCGTGTTTGCAACTTTTTTCTTTTTATTTTAGAATGCGCGAGGAATCCTATTTCTACACTCTTTACTTGGGAAAGATTAAGAATTACTTACGTGGTGTATTGTATACGCTGGCCAGATATTTTATCCTCGTGTATAACATTGGTTGTCAACAACTACAACTAAAAACAAGCATTTCTCTAGAATTACAGAGGAAAGCTAGACGTGGAAATTACTTGAATACCAGCGTATTCATTCCACATATTATCTTAGTGGATCATTAACTCATATTTAAATAAAACTTGCCTCTCGTGGTCACTATGGGGCTTACAGCAGCAGAGCATACAGATTAACGTTGACGTAAAATACCCTTATTCGCTACAAAAAAAAAAATGGCAAGAAATTTCATAGTCCGGTCTGAACACTCTTTCAACAATCACAATATGTTTAGGTCGTCATAACACAAATGTTACTAAATTAAAAATAAAAAGCATAGCATCAGCAATTATTAGTTTTGAAATATGTCTGTGCATTCGGCATGTTCGGCGTCAGGCATAACGATATGTCATTGTATGACCATCAAATTTTTAATGGCATCAGACATGTGCAATTTTATCATCAAAATTGTAAGTGAAGTTTTCCACCAGGAACCTTTTAGTTTATTATATTAAAAGCAGAGCAAAAATAAACTCAAAATGTTTTTCGTGAGACTGACTTTCACTAGGTTGGTGATTGCGCAGTTGATAAATATACTCTTTAAAATGTTACGTAGCATATATTAGACTATATGTGTGTGTGTATATATATATATATATATATATATATATATATATATATATATATATATATATAAACGCATTAGTATACATAATCACTAGAGATGATGGTATATCGCGAAAATGTTTTGTGCCAAGATAGCCTTGAAAACACTGACACAACGTAGCTGTCTGCAGACATCAAATATTACAATATCGGGATTCTAATTGGCTCAGTCAAATAGTGCAACAGCTCCACGTACAAGCTAAAGCCAGTAATCTTCTGGTAAGCTGGACGTGTATTGAAATCCATCAAACAGTCAACTTTTCCCGCGATAAACCATCATCTCTAATAATCACCTTGCAAAGGAATATCGTTACGAAAAACCTAAGTAAATACGCACTTTTTTTCCGATTATGTGTGCCATAGCATCGTACCGGAAAACAAAATATTTTATAATATAAAAATGTAAGTGAAACTCACCGATGAGGCAGACGCATAGTGCACAGCACAGACAGGACAGCGGCCCCATGTTGCGGACCAGTCAGCACGCACAGCCCATTGTCAGCACACGTGTATGGAGTCACGTGGCGAGCGAGCTGACGTACCCACGAACCACTGCACCGCACGGGACGACGTCTTGGACCCGACTGCCTGCCTCGCTCCTCGCTCGCCACCGTCCCAAAGCCAACTCTGTGCCCTGTTCCCCTTTGTCCCTCCCCTTCCATGATTCCAAGCACGGGTCGGCCCCGTGGTGGGAAGAATGGACCCTCTCCCCTTCCGCGCACAGGCCGTCATATCTAAGGCTCCTGTTATACGCGCTACACGATAAAGTGGCCATTTTTTAATACCTAGACACTTTATATTTATTTCAACTTAAAGGCACACTTGAGGCATGGTGGCCTTCTTTTACGCTGAACCTATAAATAACATGTCACATTTCTATTACATCAAATATTAGTCTTAATATTACTAATAATAATAAATTTTAAAAATAAACTGACATGATGTAATTAAAAATTACAAAGCTGTACCGATTTTTAGAGTACTCTCTGTGATAAATATTGCACAGGTACCTTTCGTTCCCAAACATATAACTGTGCGTATGTATGTGTGTATGTATGTATGTATGTATATATATATATATATATATATATATATATATATATATATATATATATATATATATATATGTATATATATCGCAAGAAAAACATTGAGCACACACACATACACTTTGTCTCACACATACAATGTCTCGAACTTGCAACCTCACTATTCTCTGTCACTGGGATGACGTAAGTAATATTGAGTTCTTTCTTAAATAAATTAAGCCTTATTATTTTTCCGTGTTTAGGCCAGGGTTCAGACCATTCCGAATTTTTGACATGAAGCCGGAGGTAGTCAATAAGTTTGCAGCGATTTTGGATTTTCCTGTCACTTGTTATTACAAACATAGAACACCAAGTAGTATCCAAGTTTATCGGTTGTAACATACACTACTCAAAAATAACCCATTCAAGTAATAATAAAAAATTTATTTGACAAGAAGAACTTCAAAAGTGCTCACATATCCGCGAACAGCCTATAACTGGTGCCGGGATTGGTGCAGTGGCTAGATCGATACAGGTTCGATTATTGGCGGGGTCAACTCACTCGATTTTTTGGACGTGGGAAACGTGTTGGACATTGCTGTTGGCCGGCCGGTTTTCTCGAGGTTACATGCGCTTCCCCCGTCTTTCACATTCCGTCGCTTCTCCATCGTATGACTTCACTTCATGTCAACCCTCAAAGTTCGGCAGAGTCTAGGCGACTGAAGTCTGCTCTCGAGGTGTGAAACCCTTCCGTCGGTTACCCTTACCATACTATATTTCCTACTAACGTTTTACCAAAAACAGCAAACAGTAACACTGAACATGGCATATTGGAGACTCTAGCGACAGTCTTGCAGCACCACCTTAATCGGTCGAAGGTGAAACAGAATGGTTTGAAATTCGAATTTAAAATGTTTTTAATACTTTCTCCTGGGTATTTTTTCTTTTACATTTACATGAAAATGTATTCAATCGAACAATATTTATCAGTAAAGTAACGTAACTAGTCGTATATACTAAAATAGATTTTGTGACAGGATTCCATAGTTGGTCGGTGGAGCCACCCACCATGTTGTGAAGTCACGGCCGCCATCTTTGATTTGGCTTTGACCCGAAAATGATACTTTTTACACTCAAAAATAACCAAAAATGTTCAATATTTCCTTAAAATTTAATTGTTATTCTTACTTAATTTTTGTTGTTTTCCTTTTCCCCCCCAAAAATCCGCTTTTTTCTCTCCTCGACCCAGAAGATCAAATGACGCCTTTGCCTTCTCAACGTGGCTGGATCAGCCATTATTTCGGGCTCATAAAGTTGGGCACTGAACTTTCCCGACCCCCGCCCTCCCCCAACCACATTCCTTACTCTACCCCACCTTCTGCGTTACGTATCCATAGATGTTTTTCTCTTCACAGTTATCAGTTGCATACGCTCGAATACTCACAGCTAAGGAGAACATTACCAAATCTCATATTCAAGGCCAGCAACCGTATTGTATTAAGGATTTCAGTTTCAGTCAAGGTTACTTTTTATCCTATCTTTACTTTCTTGCTCATCTGATGTAGAAATGTATAATTATATATATATATATATATATATATATATATATATATATATATATATATATATATATATACTAGCAGTCCCCCGCAGCTTTGCTCGCGAGTATTATTCGTAACTGATAGTATTTACTTTAATAGAAAAAAAACTTCTTTGTACACCAGCAGATTAGTACTTCAGTCATCAAGTGTTAGAATGACAAAGCTGCAAGTTGAACTAACTTTGCAGCAGAATAAGTAGCTATAGCTGACCACGCGAAAATCAGTCTTAGGTGTGTCCCTGTCACTAACAGCGACTTCACTTGGGCCTTATTTATATCACTGCAAAGTTAACGTTGTGGGGAAGTTATAGACTCTCAAATGTAAGAGGCTTATCGAATGAAAAACGTCTGATTCACCCTTTGCACAACCATTGACTTCTCTTGATAACTCATGTGTAGCTCTCCTGAGGTCGTCGTGGCGTTCATTTATGAGGATTGCCCTATTCATAATCCGAACGATCAACTCGACTCTTGTGTTTACATTTTCTTTGTAGACTTCGGCTTTCAAACATCCCCATAGGCAAAAATCCAAAGGGGATGATGAAGCTGATGAAGCCACTTTCACTCGTGACGGTATAAATAGCACTCGTAATTCACGACATCAGTGGTCCGACGAAAACCCACATGCCATTGTGGAGACACATTTTCAAGAACGCTTCTCTGTAAATGTGCGGCGTGGTTTGTTAGACAATCAGTTGATTGAGCCTGTAGTGTTACCGCGCCGTCTTACAGGATCCCGTCATCTACTACTTTCTTGAAAATTAGCTTCCAGCATTATTGGAAGAAATTCCTTTAACTACAAGAATACATATGATCTTCCAGCACAACGGGGCTCCTGCACATTCTAGTCGTCAGATGACACATCATCTGAACAGAACATTCCCCGGAAGATGGATCGGTAGACATGGTCACGTTTCTTGGCCACCAAGGTACCCTGACCTTACTCGTGCTAGGTTCAGTTGCATCACAAGTTCGTCCCGTCGTCGAATCCTTTTTCTTTGCAGGGAGATCAACTTGACCTTTGCATATCTTGAAATGGGTGTTTAAATGTTCAATACGAGCACAGAGTCTACGGCAATTATCACACCGATATGCTGTAAGACATGGGTTCATTTTGAATTTACTTAGTCCATGTCTCCTTGCATCATGAGCATATGCAAATGTCTTGTTCCAGTAGTTTCATTGGTATCTATGTGGGGCTGAAGTTTATTCTTTTGAGTTAGTAAGTGAGAGAGATTTTAGTCAGCGCTTAACATCGAGGTCTTTAGCTCTTGTGAGTGGTGACATGAGGTGAGAATGGATCATCACTGGATTGAAGGTCCGGGGAAACAGGAGATATCCGAGAAAACCAACCGACCAACGGCTTCGTCCGGCACGATTCCCACATGCGAAAATCCGGAAACCGATCTCGCCGGGAATCTAACCCGAATTGGTCTGACTATTTGGCCACCACGGCCACCCTGATTCTTTAGAAATTTCCTTCATCGGAACCGAAGCCTTCACTGATGGTAGAGTATTTATTCCCTTCTACAAGGGCCAAGCCACCACTACAAAACAATTAGAATTTACTTAAATAACGATTGGCAGATAGAGGAATGAGACGTTTACATGTATTCATATACCTACCTTTTTAAGTTGCTGCAACGTCCAACCTGGGATTTGCAGTTTTCACACTAGAATATACTGCGATTAACATTCTGAAGACGTACTGCTTCATGCTGACATACGATTTTTTTCCCCCTTCGTAAATACCTTCTTGCTCAAAGAACACGTATGACGCCCTGAATATTTTCCATTTTCACTGGCGGAATGTATCATCTTCGCTGTCCGAATAACAACTTATCAGTCTACAACCACTGCATATGTTTTTATACTTTTAAAAATTACTTTAACATATTTTTGTCCAAAACCATGTTTACCTTTAAACAAGTTATCATGCATCCAGTCATGTAGCTATACTTGCACAGTACATGTCTTCATCTTATTTATTTTCTGGTGCATTGCTTCGCGTAAGAGTATGCTAAGCAGTCGTCATAGGTGAACAACTCACCGACACTGCTGAAAACGGAACCAACACAAGTGTATAGGCCACCAACATGGGGTGAACAGCTCATTACTTATATTCACGTATGCTATTAAACCACACTCATGGCTTCAATAAAATTTTCGCCTGAATGTACACTCTTCTCGTAAAACCACTGCCAAAACTGCAACTCTCATTTAAATAAAATGTTCTTATTCTTATCCGTATTCATTTCAAGATTCGTTTTCATGAATATACACTGTAACTTCTTTCCTTCAGTTCTTGGATCTTCTAATACTTTTTTTTCATGTATGCGAGAATAACCGCAAGTAACTTATATATATATATATATATATATATATATATATATATATATATATATATATATATATATATATATATATATTGTGTGTGAATATCAAAAGTCTAAATCTGTTCACCAGTTTAGTGCTATGCTATCTTCGAAAAATTTATATCAATCGTGTTTTTTTACATCACCCCTCGTTACCTCTTTTCCTGGTGAGATACCTAAGAGTATCGGGATAATCTTCATCACCGATGCTTTCGTCACGTACTGCAGTGGTTACAACATAAAATGTTCTTTTCTGCTGATATTGGTTGTCTTGTTATGCACCCCTCCTTCGTGGCTCGTTCGTGATTCCTATGGTTCTTCGCAACTTTTGCATGACTTGTTCGTGACTTTTCGTGACTCTAAGTGACTTCTACGCGAATCTCTGCAACTTCGAAAATCTTCGTGACATATTCGTGAATCTTCTAGAATCTTGGCAACTCCCCCGCGAATCTTCGTGACTCCTTCGTGAATCGCGATACTACAATTCAGAATACTGCCACTCTGGATACTTCCATTCACTCTAATACTCATTCTTAGACCTCAGTATTAGACCTTAGTATTAGACCTCAATTTTAGACCTACTTTAAGACATCGCTTTGAGACCTCACCTCACCAAAACAAGTGAAGACATTTGAAAGTAACCAACATAAAATTTAGTAAGTGCGTGTTGAAACAATGTAGGGAAGTTTCATATTTTTATTTAACATATATTTGAATTTTTGTTGTAAAATTCGGTTTGCATAAATTTGCCTTGAATTTTAAGAATAATTCGGTATCTAAATTATTAACAAAACGCCTAATTGTAAATAACATAACTTTAGATTAATTATGAGGTCTAATATGGTTACATGTTCTATAGATATGATTTTAATAATTATTATTTCGATTTAAAATATATTTAAAATGTTTTGAAAGATTTATTGTATGGTGAATATTGTACATGTTGTGATCTTAGGATGAATAATTTGTTTCGGGAAATCTTATTTTATATTTTTACTTCTTTTTGTCTTGTTACTTCCTTTCTTCTCGGAAGTGTTTTCCTTCCTCAAAAAGATTAGTGGCATTCTTAAAATGGCATAGACGCGATTTTTCACCGCCTATTTAACATCGGTAAATTATAGTCGCCACCCTAAGAATACATGTTGATTTAGGCCACCAATCGTAAGAAATATCTTTGGCGCTGACACGCCGGCGCCATGAGCTAAGTATAGCTACTTCATTATAGACGTACGTCTGTTTCTGCCATGCAGGGTTGTTATATTTATTACAGTGAACTTTCGTCTAATCATTTGTCGAGGACCGTCCGAATTATCT
The DNA here is from genome assembly GCA_003012365.1 of Medauroidea extradentata. Classification (NCBI taxonomy): domain Eukaryota; kingdom Metazoa; phylum Arthropoda; class Insecta; order Phasmatodea; family Phasmatidae; genus Medauroidea; species Medauroidea extradentata. Next base: position 12,746 of record PNEQ01121679.1, on the reverse strand, counting down.
TGCTACCAGATGTTTGCCATGGATTTTTGTTCAGAATTACACTGTTTCATAATGCTCAGAGATCCGCGGAGAAAAATATAATGTTAGCTACAGGAATTTCAATTTAATTGATTACCAGAATTTTTCATTTACTAAAATATATCGCCTAGCTACAAGTAAACTGCAGAGGCACAATTTGTTAAGTTTGTTTTAACAACTAAGATTATAAATTTGATCATTTATTTGATATTTTAGTGTGCCCTTCCTCAACAGTGCATTTTTCTACTTACAGATTTGAAATAATTTTTCTGAGTCAAATAGAGTTATAATATTTTTTTTCACTATGATTTTATCTGTCCTACATGATTTATGTAATTTTCACTCAGTCAGCACATAACTTTAGGCCGAATACAGGATATCTCTGAAGAGAATTTGTGCTGATTTTTATTTTATGTGGTGGTGGAGTGTTTTGTGTATGCTGCCTCAGCTGAGCAACCGCCGGACCAAACGGGTTTTGTAAGTCAATGGTACTGCATTCCACGTCAAACCACATACATATTCTTGTACTTTCTTACCACTTTTAAACAACACACAAAACACTACAAGTTCACCACAAAATAGCAAGTATGCACTTTGCCATAAATATTAATTTCAGCATATTACATTTCTAGCTACTTCATCCAAGTAGTATCCTCAGCAAACTGAGGCGCGTTTTCTTGGCTGTTATTGGTCTGTGTATTAAAATAAACTGTGTATTTTCAAAAAACTGTGTGTGTTTAAAGTAGCTACTTCCCCTTGAAAACTTTTTACCTCACTCGTTGCAGCAAACCATCTAGTTTGAACGGCGTTTCTTACATACAAACTTCCCATTGTGTCTACAAGTATTACAGCCGAAAGTGAAGCCCTAGTTACATTATCGACACTGACGGGAGACCTAGCTCCATTTTCTTTGTAGTCGATGAAAATTCTTCAGCGTAATTACCACGCAGAGGAAAAGTCATTGGTCACTTCTCAGCAACCTACGTTAATTCATTTTCTAGTTAATTATATTACAATTTAGAAATTATATTTTATTAAACTCATAGACAAGAATTAAGGGTCTTACGTCAGGTCTCTAAGGATTTGCTTCCGTCCCAGTCATGTATGTAGTTAAGAAATAACTCACATTAGATGGTGAAAGAAAACCTTTATTATTATTTTTTAAATGCAACTCTGGCAGTTGTATCCCTATTTATGCCCACGCCTTGTTCAAGGAATCTATCTGTTAAAACAGGGTTGGGTCCGTGGATATCTTTATTAAATCTTTAAAAAAAAAATTCTATTTGTAACAATTTGATAAAATATATATCACACAATTTATTTACGTCACAAGATGTCATCTTACTTGTCAGATTCTACCCCTCATGCTTGGCGTGTTTCAAATGATGCTGTTCACTGGAGTCTCATAAACAAGTGAACACATGTTGCCCTGCATGAAGAAGTCGAGCTCTGACAGATCTGGCCAAAATGACATTGAAGATTTCTTTGAACATTGGTTTGTTTCATAATTAAATATTTAATTTTATAAGGCAGGATGAGAGATTTTGATCAGTGCTTAGCATCGAGGTCTTTACCTCTGGTGGGGGTTGATATGAGGTGAGTATAGAGCTGTACCGGAATGAAGAGGCGGGGAAATGGGAGATCCCTGAGAAACCTCGCCGACCAACGGCATCGTCCGGCACGATTCCCACATGCGAAAATCAGAGGACTGACCTTAATTTTATCATGTTGATGCCGAAATGTTAAATCGCTCCGAGTTGAGTAAACGAGTAGTTCGGAACATAATTTAAGCCAGTCGGAGCCATTATCTGACGACTTTATGAGCATAACTGTGCTCCATAAATCAAATCTAATTAATTAAATAAATAAATTTCATTCGAAACACACCAAACATGATGGGTAGAATCTGACAATTTTTTCTAGTGCATAGCCAGTTCGTAATGTTTTTTCAGTTGTCACTTGGTGAACCTTTGAAAATTGACACGACATGCAGGGCTAAATACCCACAATCACAAAACATAGGTGTAAAACACTGCGCCCGTGTGGTAGACTATCCGCATTGCGTACGTTACACAAGTTGCATGGCGGCAAGCGTTATTAATGAACTTGTGAAAAGACTGCAAAATGAATTTCAGCGAGAACCAATGCCCTAAAAGTGTCAGTCAAAGACAACCTGTTTTGTTAAAGACAAACATTTTTCTTAATTTATAAAAAAGTTTTGATTAAAATGCACGGTTACCACTTTTCGAGTAATCACAACGATCCTTATACGAATTTTATTAATGTTAGAGAGCTGATTTTACAAAAAGCAAACCAAGTCTTTTAACAGCTTCGCATATATATATATATATATATATATATATATATATATATATATATATATATATATATATATATATATATCTGTCTGTGTCTGTGTGTGCGTTTGTGTTTGTGAATATACGTTAGTGATATTATGCAGGATTCTATGTATAAATCAGGCGTGTTGTGTATTTCTAATTTGCTCTTCCCTGTGCTATGTGACCAAGAAAATAACTGTTACGAAGCTTTGCTTATTTTATTGTACATTTTCAAACATTTATAGTTGGTTATTTGAAAACTCGGAAAATGTTGTGTTTAAACAAACTTGTTGTCCTCGCAGGGATTTCAGCTCTTGACCATAACATTAAAATAAAAACGTTTTACTAATGAGCTACCAGGACGAAGGTGAGATTACTGACGTCAAAGAACTTCTACATACATGTATGTGTGTTGTCCTTTAGAGATGTTTGTTCGTGTATGTTACATGTCTCGTAAGGTAATTTAAAATGAGTTATGTTAGCGGTATTTTTTTAGAGATTTATTTACATTAGTGTTCAAGTTTCCGTATTCTGGGCTGAAATGTCATCAAAGTTAAAAATATTTATCAGGCGAAACTGTATTTATTTATCGAAATAGGGGAACAATTGACTAATAAAATAAATGTTTTCCACTTGTCTACGAGATGAACACACTAGATCTTTATATTAAAGTTAAAATGTATGTCCATGATGATCCTAGGATACAATACGTTTCGTTAACGTGCACTTGAACTAAAGACATGATAATTAAAATGCATTGTTTTTACTTATTCCAAAAGTAGGTAATACGTTTGGAGATAAAAAAAAAACCTGTTCAACATACTAGTGATGGTACTATCAGATATTTGTACATTTTTTTATATCATAAACACCTGACATAATAGGAAATTAGCTTTGTTTAGATAAACTCACACAGTAGCCATGAGTTTTTCCCGGCCGAGCATCCTCTGTTTAGAAACTGCCAATAACATTTTTTAGGTAAAATGGTATCTATTTTTATGCATAAATTAAAATTTAAGTTTTTTTTTAAACTTTTATTACATATCAATGTACACATGGGTAATGAAATCGAAATAAGAATTTTTTTTTCTTTTCCCTGCTTATGCTTACATAAATAAGATAAACACATCCTATCCCGGTTTTGACAGATATTCCTAGAATGCACACAGAAATTTGATTTGGGACAGAACATTAACAAAATTGGCGTCACAGATTATGTTAGAATATGACATGCTAACCAATTCTTGTGTTAATTTTGCTTCTCATAATTTCAAAAAAGATGTAAAAGATTATAAAAAAACTCGACAGTTCCAGAAGAATTTGGTAAGTGTATATCCATGGATTGTCTACTCCCTTCTGTTAAAAGGTGGACTTTGTAAATATATTATGTTCTCTTTAGGCCAACACTGAAACGAGGAGTTTTTGGTGCATTGTTGTGTCTGCTGTTCGTTGGTTCTACGACCCCTTCTCTTGGCATGTCATTCACCTGTTCCCTAATCATCCTCTGCTCTTCAAACCCATACCCCCATGGTCCCATGTATACTGTATCCTCGTCAGATGTCGGGATCGCATGATCTGCTGCTGTGGTGGTGTAGGGCCTACAGTAAGTCCGAGAAAGCAAATATGTCTTGCCGTTCCTTTATCACACCACTCTACTTGCTCCCTGAACTCAGGAGGTACATCAAAGTTGTCAAGAGTCACTGTCTAGTATCTCTCGCCATAAAACTGCGCAATACACCAGGTGGGCTTTTGCAAGCAAAAACGGTCCTTCGTCTCTGACCACAAACTCAATCAAAGAAACATATGATCTCAGCTACAGGTTCCACCATTCTCACACCACTCCACGCAACCGGTTTCCCATGCTCTGTCCACTTGTCATGCGGTGCTCCGTACTGTTGCAACTGCTTCGTGCACAATATAAGTAGTTCACATCCTCAGAGTGCAGTCCCGTGTAGTCTGGCAACATTATTACTTGTGACATTGTGTGTATCATCTGTTTCACATCCCAGTGTGTTCCATTTCCTCTAGTGTGTCATCTTCATGTCCCGGCTATCGCCTACATGCACGACCACTTCCGACGACCGATCGTGGGAACGGTTGACCCAAGTCGCGTCGTGGCATCTCGTCCTCCCATGCAGCCAATGAGCACCTGCTCTGGTCCAGTTCTGGCTTCACTAGTCTGCTCGCCAGTGGAGTCACACACGCTTGACATGTAAATACGCCCTCGACAAATGTGACCAATTCTGTCACTCTCGAAAATCGTCGGTATGGGTCGGTCCACACACCTCACAAAATCATGTCTCACTCCGTCGCATCGCGGTGAATTGCACCAGTTCGCCATCGCTTTGAAAAAGTCATTTTCAAGCCTTGGTCCCATCTCTTTATGTGAGCTGATGGCTTTGTGACTACACGAGCACGTAAAGTTCCAACATATTTAATTGCTCAGCAAGTATGTTTCCTGCTTTAGCCCGCATGACTCGCACTTCACTTTTCACCGAAACTCACATTTTGGTGCGCTGGATGCTAGGGGTCGGCAGATCCCGTTAGTTTTGCATACGGGAGGTGGCTTGGCCAGATGATGATGGCTGTCTGCATGCTCTCTCATCACTTTGCTTTCAAAAATGGCATCATGACCATGGGGTCAATTTTCCTGCGCTGCATCTCCAGAAATTGAATCCTGCAGTCCACCTAAACACATATCTCAAAAAGTTCCTAAATTTACACGTCGCTGTTCAGCACACAAACTGATAAGAGAGTCTGTAACTTACATGAATGTTGGCACTGGAGTCCGATATTATTTTTGCAAAACCATTTAGACACTACATGCTACCATAAGGGGAGGGTAGATTTGTGTGACTAGAGTTCTGTGTGATTTTGACTTAAAATTACATTGCGAATTAAATGGGTGTCATCCCATCATGTATGGCTGAGAACAGTAGAATCAGAGACAAAATTACCCAGAGTGGATGGTTCTTAGGCAGGCTGCGCAGGTCACGAGACCCACGTGGTGGACAAAACAAGTTACACTACTAACTCTACATGATTGCTGGAGACTTAGAATGACGACACAGGAGATTTCAAAGGTGCTGAATTTATTTGTGCTTCATTAACAGTCGACGCACACACTAGACACTTGAGTACTTAGTCAGGTCTTTCTGTTACGAGCCACCAGGGCATGCCCATAAGGGAGGTAAGAACTTGGTAGGAGAATAAACGGAATTACGGTGGTCGTAACAGCTGAGCATCTAGAGTATGGAGGAAGACTTGGAGTGTACTCGCGTGAAGCTGAACAGCCCACAATGTCACCCGGTGAAACAAAATTGCTAACTTATCATGTGGTGAAAAGTTTACATTAACCAAACGCAGTAGGCCGTTACTGTAAAAGTGAAACTAGAACTCTCCCACACACAGAGTGCAGTGTTGAAGAGAAGGACCAGGGAAGCAAGTTAATTTAAACAAAAAGGTTTCAGACAAAAATTAAGATTAAAAACTTAGACAGTGATGTTACAATCAGTTTAGCGTTGTGCAAACACGACTTACCTCTGTCACGCACACAAAAATAATGGCCGATTATAGGGGTGATTGGTCACACATACCGGCTGTATACCAAAGCCATGAATCAACTCAAGTACTCTTTTTAAAAACATATCAAAACCCTTCAACACACATACCAGTCAAACACAAAAAAAGTCATTAATAATTTTAACGCTGAAAAAACCTAGATCCTTACCTGGGAATAACATGTGGGGTGAGGCTGACTTATTTAAATTTAAAGTAAAAATAATGTTACTTTTAAAACTAGCCGGAGGACGCAAAAAACACTACTCTTGATATTAAATTTTAAGTTTGATTTGAAAAACCAGAGGGAGGGAGAAAAAGAAGCACTTCGAGAATGACCGGCATTCCAATGTCTCTGTCCAGTGAGTAAAATAAAACAAAAGAAGCTCCACACCCCCCCCTCTCACCCAAAGGTTCGTCTGGCCCGTATTTCTTCCCATGTTAATTTCGTTTTTTTACCACTCACTTCATATTTAATTTTAAATGCTTTTGATTTTTTAAAACACAGCATTACACTGACGAAAGTTGCTCTTGCCAGGTAAGGTAAATCGTAAAAATTTTACGATTTCTTAAAACAGTGTATTCAAATTTTTTGTCTTAAAATTCATGACATAGCACATATTTACACCTACAAATCCCAATTTTTCATAGGGAATAACGCTGGATCTCCTAGTTCTTGGTTTGGGATGTGCGTACATCTATTTCTTAAAGCACACTCTCTCCCTTATGACCCAGATCTGGATCCACCTCTGATGCCAGCCTCCTTAGGATAATTGCTTAAATTCACCACTGTCCATAAGTCATCCCCTTTGAAGCTCTAGTGGTCGTCCCAGTTTCATCCTCGCATGGACAGAAGTAAACTATTGTTCTTCTTCACTTCCTCAAGACAGTCCATGGGCATTTACTTCAAATGTTCTCATAATTTTTCTCCATGGATCTTATGAGGATCTCCTCAGGCAACAGATTGATGCCATCCATAAGTAATCACTTTTGAAGCTCCACGCGTCGTCTATATTTCAGTCTCTCATGGACAGCTGCAATATGTTTTCTTTTTGCTCTTCTTTGCTTCATCAAGGATGACAATTGGTGGCCACAGAAAGTTATTTCTTGGATGATCCCTGTGATTCTCTCCGGATCTCTAATTGAAGACCTTAGGTCATTCATGTGCTAGCTGAGTCCAGGGTGACTCGACGAGCTACTACTCGCGTTAAAAACACTTAAAAGTTTGTGTCGTCAGTGTAGTGTGTCACTTTGCATTAATTGCTTATGTAAGGGCTTAACTTTAGAGGCATCGTTGTGCTGCTTCCATGTGCTCGAGCACCACTTGTTTGACACAACACTTGAAGCACTTTGTGATTATAAAATAAATTATTTTAATATAAACTTCACTTCCGCACATTGCTATTTTGGTGCACTTTGTGACATAGTTCGACCATAGATCCTACAAGTAAGAGCACGATATCGCACTCAGGAGCATTCAACACCAAGACTGTAGGAAGCCAGTGACATATTCTTCTACCATAGTTGCCATAGCTACGTTACTAGTCAAAAATGAGCGCCACCACGATACATGTCACCATCGTTGGTACCGAAGGACAAAAATGAGCTTCACTTGCACAAACCATACTTTATTAGTGAATTTCATCTACGAACTTGTGTATGTCCCCAAATTTATTTGTTAATATCCTATTTTTGATTAGCGAGCAAATATTTTTGTATAATGAGTACAATTTTGTAGTTTCTGTTCATAGAAAGTGTTTTTTTTTATATTCTTAATTTCTTTGTAACCATGAAGGGAGCGAGGGTTGAGGTGAGGCTAGTGAAGTTAGGTATTAACGGTAAAGGTTAGACTGAGTGTCCCGCGGCATGTCCCACCACGGTACGTTTCCCGACTAGGCGCCTGCTGGTTAGCAGAGGACTGGCACTCGATAAATTACATCGAAGTTGTCTCAGGGGTTTCGGGCACCTGTACACCCAATAATGCTGGAGTCGGGTCTGCCGAAGCCTCGGCGAGCTCAGAGGTGCCTCGATTGCTGAGCATGCCAAAACCTCACAAAATATAAACACTACAATTTACATGAAAACACAACTCTAGAATTTTTTAATTAGTTGTTTTTTATGTTTAGAGTCCTAAATTGTTATCTGGAATATTTATTTATTTAATGAGCTTAATGGCTCACCTTCTATTTCATGTAACATAATTTAAAGGTGATTAATAATCTAGCAAATAATGACGCCCCATTTAAAGAGGCATAAAAAACATAACACTGATATTAACAATCACATTTAATTAATTCATGTAAATATAGAGATTTCGCGGCAGAGTCAAGCCACTTGGGCAAGTCAGTTTAGGCGAGCACATAGGGGTGTTTCTGCACCCTGTTTAGGTTAACCCCGACTTTTATTTCCTCGAAATGTTTAATCGCAAATCAAGGTTACCTCTCGCCTGGGTATTTAACATAGCCACAACACACTTGTCACAGCAATATGTTAAACTTGTTTTAAATGATGCTGCAACTACTTAATATGTGATAAATAATGAGTTCTGGAATGTGTAAGGTTCGTAGCAATGTATTAGGTTCTCTAAGCCCTAGCCCTAGCACTCTTGTGTTGGTGCCATAGGGTACATTCCCATCTCAGACTATGGTGCTTATGGTAGTACCAACCCTTGTGTGATCAGTACCAGAGTTGCGGGGCACCAGACAGGCTATACTGGAAGAGCATTCAGTGTGGTCTGCAAAAATGCCCCCCTTCCTGGAGTATCACTGTGCACCATGACATCTACCATCGATCTATCTGCAAGAGGAGTAGCTCAGTTGGCCCATCGGCTGCGGTCGGAGGTGGTAGTGTCCCTACTAAAGCGCCAGTTGCGCGCCTTCCCTGGCATCGATGCAGTGTGGTGCATCGGCATCCATGCAGGTAAAGCACCCAGGGTGCACCCTGCATTGCAGGCAATTGGAGCGACAGAAAGGAGGAAGGTCTCCCCTTTCGGGTTCTGTTGACCCGTAGCAGCGACCTGGGGTAGCTGCAAAAAAGGCTGAGGATCGCGGTCCGGGTAGCCCGTCGAGGGGAGGGGTGGTGTTTACAGCTGGCTCCTCTTCTCATGCAGGCACTCCGTCGTCCCATCCCCGTGGTGGAGGAGGGGAAGTTGTCCCTTTGTGACATGTACTGTGCAGCCACCCTCTGGATAGCGGGGTGTAAGGGGGGGTTGCATGTTGGAATGCAAGTGTAAGATGTCTGCTTTCATGTATGCTTCCTGCTACGTCCCTTACAATGGCGTGTCGAATTGTCCCATTCACAAACGCATTTTACGCTGTCCAAATGTCTTGTTTGCAAAGTTTGAAGCCACACTAGTTGTGGCGCCAATTTGATGGGATAGAGGGTCGAGTTAGTGTCCTGCAGAACGTTTCCCGACTAAATGCCAGCCGGTTAACAGAGAACCGGCACTCGGTGAATTGCAGCGATATTGTCTCAGAGTCATGTGGCCGACGCCCAGGTTTCAGAGCTCTCCTCGCCCTCCACCGCGAGATACTTACACACAGGGAGTATTGAGGCTCTTCCCACGCCGGACACTCAAAACAAATACATTCGACAGGGATTTTGGGCACTAGTACACCCAATAACACTGGATACGGATTGGAGGTTCTCTCGCCCTGATGGGGAATAACATTTAGACACAATAAAATGGCTTTGTTTTTTAGTTAAAAATTTTAATCAAATTATGTTACTCTTTAACTAGTCTAGCTACTACCAGTAGCATTTGACCCCTTTACCGACTTCCGCACAACCATATGTATATATTTTTTGTTCTGCTATACTCGAATTTATTTGTTCACTGCCAAATTTAGGCAATGGCTGGTTTACAATTGGTATGTGCTTGTACATATTATGATTAATTTAACATTATATCTATACAATACCTTTAAATTTAAGTGTGCTAAAATAATTATGAGTGAACGATTGTTAACAATATTCTATAACATATTCCTTAGTTTGAATTTGAAACCCTTTGAGCAGAGCTCCAATTGCGGTTCCTTTTATAAAAGAAAACATAAAACTGCAAGAAGGCAGAACACTATACATAATTTACATGTGGATAAGGAACAAATGTACCTCTAGAGATTTGGACATTTACACACACCACATTTCTTAAGAGTAAGTAGACTGTAACTGTTGTTGTATTCTCCAATTACACTCATATTACACATGTTCCATTCTTAACATACTTTTCCCTGGTGGCAGAATAGCATACACAATTCATATTTAAGGACGTGACAAACTGGGAATATGTGTTGTAATCTGTTTGTTTTAGTTTTTTTTCATATATATTATTCTTATTAAATGAATATAGATGTGTGCATGTGTCTAGTGCATGTGAGCTTTTTCTGTGATAGCATATTACACTGGTAAAATACAGAACACTGACAAAACCATCTACACAGAGAACACGTTGGAAATAGCAAAAAAGGAAAATATAATTAAAATGAAATTGAATTTAGCGGAAAATAGGCGCTAGTCCCTACACTGTAAGGAAAATCAGTGAAAATTACCGCTAAGTACTGCTCTCAAACAGATACAACAAAACATATTCACAGCACTCACAAAAGCTTAAATATGAAATGATAATTGCAGAAACTGTAGTTAAAGTACTATTGAGAAAAAGATATCTGTAATTTGATCTTGCACGGCTATTACATTTAAATTTGCTCAATCGGTAGAATTTAAGTCTCTAAAATTATCTCAGACCTCTGGTTAGGCCTAGGTTCTCCTCAATTAATTACCAAAAAATGTAGAAAAATTAATACATCACTTTGAACATTAATAAATAATGTTGGAGTTTAAATTAATAAAATTTGAGACGTTTACACTGAAGACAGTTCATAGAAGTTAGAGTAAGGCTTGTAAGCATCTGTCTTACGCGTCATCCCTCGTCGTCTTCAAGTTCACTCCAAACTAAATTGAAATTTACATTAAATTGCCCCTTCTGAAACTGGCAGACTTTTAGCACGACTTCTTAGACCTAGGATCCGCTCTAATAGATCCCTAAAAATTACGATAACGGCAGGATCGGCGTCTCAGCACAGAAGCCTGCCGTGGGACAAAATGCCCTAGGAGCTTTCCAAGAAAAAGTGACGCTAACTTAAAACTCGGTTGTGGTACTTGCAAAAGCAAAAATATCACAATTTCTCTTACTAAGAGAAAAAAAATAGTATAGTTACTGATCACAGTAAACAAGGTTTTCTTTAACTTCCGTGCGTCATAGCACACTGATAAATACGTAAACACAAAACAATATTACATGAAATATTTAAAATTGAAATTATTAAAATTTGACAATTCTTGTACTGAAAATGATGACTTTAAATACATAAAATATGACTTTAAATTAAATTTAGCATCAATCACGAGAGAAATTAATAAAGTACATCAAATAAATTAACTACATAAATTTTGAATATTTAATTTAGAAAACCAATTAATTAAAATGTAAGTGGACTACTGTAGCCATACTACAGTGTATAGAATTACTCAGAAAACATAGCTCAATAAACACACTAGGACAGTTCATAGTTAAGAATGTGACAGCCTGAAAATATGTATATAGAAGACCTGATAAAAAATACAAAAACATAACTACAAATAAGAAAACTGACTCCGTGTCCAACTACAACAAAAGGAAATGTGGAAGAAATTCACTGCAGAATGTGATGCTTGCGATGTATCGCGCAGAAATGAACTGCAGTTGAAAAGGGATCTTCCATATCCTTAATATATATTTTGGGTAGTCGCGCATGTCTTTGGTCATCTATTTATTCATAATAGTTGACAACTTCATCCATGTGCCGCATGAATTCGTTAAAATTCCTCGCCATTTTTCATAACTGGTCCCTACAGAACAGCTGGTGATTCATCGAATGAGGTCTGGCCGTCATTCACCTGCAATCTCCCAAAAAGTGGGAACTTGGTGGCGAATGGTTGTTCGCCGGCTATCCGAAGCTCTCTGAAAGAGGTCTATAATGTGCAAAACTCCAGATTAGGATGGAGGGAGATTGGTTGTACTTCGAAAGACGTTTATAATTATGGGCCTTAGTAATGCCATTTCAGAATTAACTAACACCTCGCTATAGCCACTGGTATCGTACCAGATTTTTGCAAAACAGGTAGAGTAGTACCAGTTTTTAAGGGTGGTGACTCATTTCTACCAATAAACTACAGACCGATAAGCATCACTTCTGTAATTTCAAAGATAATGGAAAAAGTGGTCAAAAGAAGACTACTGAGCTTCCTTAATAATGAAAACTATTGGTATAAAGCACAATTTGGATTTAGAGAAAAGTCTGGTACTGCAAGTGTTGTAGCTGAGTTTCTGTTACCCATACAAAAGGCACTGGATGGTAAACTTCTTGCAGCTGGTTTATTTATTGATTATAAAAAAAAGCCTTAGATTCTGTGGATCATAACATTCTCCTTCATAAATTGGAGCTGGCAGGTGTAAGGGGTGTTGCTTTGAGCGGGTTTCAAAGTTATATCCATGACAGATACCTCACACGATGCCTAAATTCCTGTTACCTTCTGCTATACCCATGGGCATAAAAATATTTATGGCAGATTCTGAGTTGTGGGTATAGCATAAAATGGTGCGTGGCTCCTCGCTCATATTCACATGGTACCCAGAGTGATAACAGAAATCGCATAACACCACCGCCACATTTTTTAATGGTCGTTTTGTTCATTGCAACATGGATCGGCGCGAAAAACTACGGAGAAAAAAATTATGTGCTACAGCAGTTTTAGCTACTCAAGCACGGATAATTTAATTTTCTATTAGCA
>PNEQ01121678.1:0-47741 GCA_003012365.1 Medauroidea extradentata | reverse complement strand
TCACATCAGTTATGGCATAATTTTCTGGGGTACAAGTAAATCCAATTTACAAACAGTTTTTATTGCACAAAAAAGGGCCTTGCGCATAATAAAATGCTTACCTCCAACAAAAAGTTGCAGAAACATATTCAGGATGTTAGGTATTCTCCCAGTACCTTGCGTGTATATCTACAAGACAGTCCTTTACATACGCAAAAATAAAATTAAATATGACACAAATGTCCAAGTTCATTGCCACAACACCAGAACGAAGAATAATTTCCATTTAAAAACTGTAAATAGAGCCCAGACATTAAAGACAGTAAATAACGCCGGGATAAGGTTCTACAACAAACTACCTGAAAGTATCAAAATTCTAAATGGAGATAGACTGTTCAAAGAGCATTTGTATAATTTTCTGCTAAAAAATTCATTTTATAGTGTTGAAGAATACTTGTCTGACAATTAAATTTTTGATCCTAGTTTTAAGCAAAAATGAAAAATAGGCACACATATGTTGTAAATTTAGTATATGTACATGTTAGTTGTAAATAATAATGTCTACTTGTGTTATTGTTTTGTCTTGTATGTCTTTTTTTTTGTATCTACTTTGACGAGTTCAAATAGCATTGTTGTATGCTCAACTGAACAATAAATATCTATCTATCTATAAATTTCTTCCTGGTAAACTAATATCATTATTAAGGAACAAACAGGATGCCACGCTCCTACTTTGTTGTTTCGTCTGATTAACTGTTGTTAATCTTTTTAAAACGTTCTTTAAAAATATCGTTAAAAAATATTACTTTAGCGGTAAATATGTTGTAAATAAAGTGAATGTAAATAATAGATACCTTAGAGGAAAGCGTTACACTAAACAACTCACATTCTCAGCGGCCTGCCTACACGGCTGGCAGGCACATGGGCCGTACTGTTCTTGTGACAACCTTCGAAAGATATGGCAACAGTGTCAGCCAGTCGCTGCAAGAATTTTTATTCCCACGTTATCTTGGTGCTGCTGTCTCGCACCCCACCTCCCCACCCTTCTACCAACTGTACGTGACACAGGTCCTGTCCGAAAGTGGGTGAAGGAGGGGGGGACATGCTTTCGTTCAGTTCAAATATTTCTTGTATTTCTCGCCAGATGGAAGCACTTCACAGGGGACTTGTAGTCAACCTAACACATCGTTACATACATTTGATTTTATGTCTAAATTTCGTGAACTAGTTTAACAAACTGCAATATTATTGCTTATAAAATTCATTTAAATGCAACAGTATGATACGGTGTAGTATTTTTGTTTCAAATCGTTGGTTAAAGTGTCTACATTTGCTACTGAAATTACATAACAAAAAATTATGAAAAAATGCATTTACATAAGCATGTAAAATGCATCAGTAAACTGTTTCAAACACCTATTTTTAAAAACCGAATGTGACACGCACTTTTTCGTACTTTAATCTAGCAAGTGAATGCAGTAATTAGTAAAAATTTTTATTCTGATTCTTGCTGTAATGGCTGCAAAATTAGTATGCAAAGTTAGTTTAAAATGTCAAAACATATATTAAAAATTTTTTTCTAAAAAAAATTGTGTTTCTTCAATACTTGTCATTTATGTCTACTACAAAATAAATAATTTCAAGTTCATTTTAACATTATTTATTTAGGGAATAATCCCCCTTAATGGAGGAGGCTGGGGGAAGTTAATCTGAATGTTAAGACAGAGTTTAGATGAAGAGGGAATAACAGCGAGAAGATCCAGGTCATGAGGAGCAGAACAAAGCGGGTTAGGTAGGCATGCTTAGGTCAGTGAGGGAGTGGAATTTACTTTCTGAGGAGTTGGTGGAACGAAGGGCTTGCCTGGGAACTGAGTAGGTGGTTACAGCTTGCAACCGGGTGGTTGCACACTTGCAAGTTGTTGTTATTATTAGGCTATGTAGGGTGATAAGCAGAGAGCATTTGGAAAGGAATTAAAATTTTGAATTGTTTAGCACAACCCTACTACGTTCTTTCATTACAAAATTTTCACTGTATGAAATCTTTGGAGTTGCCTAGGTCACGGATGTGTACATAACAAAACATTCGTGAGGGAAGGGGGAATTGAAAAAAATTATGGATAGTAAGGTACATAAAAGTAGGAGGAATTGAGTGAGGCACAAACTGCACAACTTGCAAAAAGACTTGTCACTTATACTGTACCTTTCTGTCAGTTGCAAACTCAAGTTCATGAAATGCATCGTCAATTAATTTGTCCAGATTTACATTTTCAACAAGAGGATCCAGTCTTTCATTTAAATCAATAGCCGCTTCGATACCTGTCGCAGACTCCACACTCCCTTCATTTATACTGTTAATTTCAACTCTATCATCCACCACTTCATTTTCGTTGTCGTGTTCACCAGTTTCTTTTCCATGTTCCATTTATGGTCACTTGCATCTATCAAAAGGAATTATAAATTTACACTAATAGTAATAGCATCTTCTAAACTTCTTAAAAACGACATCCAACCAACAAGAAGCAACGCACACGACGCACCATAGACAAATACTTTAAGTATTTGCCATAGACACGACGCACGTGCTACATAAGTCAGTGCTGCCATATAATGATAATGTAAACAATCCGAATACATTCATATAATACCGTAGCTAACAGGGTTATACTAATAAAAATTCATTAATGAATGAAAACTTCAGTGACATGACAGGTAATTTTCCGATGTGATTTAAGTTAGTAAATTGTTAAATCTTTATATTTGTATTCGACATGTTGGTGAACATGAAGAGAGAGCGCATTCTTCACAGTGTTTACAGTCAAGTTCAAATGTCAGTTCAGTGAAATGTGGGATTGTGTGTTTTGTAATAGATGTTTTAAGTCATTTGATAAAATTATTGGCGGACTTTGTTTTGCGGCTGAATGTAACATATTATTTACAATATTCTCTGCATAATAGTTTCATGCTGACATGGCGTATTTTGAGTTGAAAACAGTTAACCAAAGGGATTCAAAAGACGTGATACATAGCGACACCGGTTTTGCGGACAGACAAAACGACGGGAATGCTTTTAAAAGCCTTGAAAACTTTGATAGAAATCTTAAAGTGATCGAACAAGTAAAGAAAGACGTAAGTAAGGATTGCATATGTGGATAAGTATAACTGGTTCAACAGTGCTGTTCTATTCTAGTGTCATGAAACTGTCACATCCATCTGAATTTTTATTACCGATGTCTGAATTACTGTGTTCATAAAAAATACGGTAGTGCAAATATTATATTAATATTTTTTGTATTATATATGCTGCTCTACTTTCAATTTATGTTTTTGAGAGAAAACTTTGTAAAAATATTCATATTTAGGCTTATTCCATACAGTAACATTTACAGAAGATAGGTAAAGGTAACCGATATTAGACACAATTGAAAGTTATTTAATTCACTGCAGATAACCGCACAATTTCACTGTAACTGAAATAGGTTGATTATGATTGCCTGTGTTCAATTTATAACATGGTCTCTTAACCCAGCTGACATCGTTTTGCTGTTAATTTTATACTGGTGAATATTTGTTCAGTGATACAATAAATTTCACTTTATAAACAATGTTACAACGGGATTTACGATTTTGTAGGGTGTAACACATAATTTTATGTTTCTTGGAATCTTTCTTGTAATAATTATAATAAACAACATCCTTGCAGACAGGCTATCGCCCGGTGGCAAGTCCACATCCCCCCACTCAGTCTCCCTCCAGACCTCTCCTAAACCACCCCTCTCTCTTACAGCCCTCACCAGCTCCTTTCTCTGCACGTTCCATTCCCTCACTGACCTGACCATCATCAACTGCCTACCCCTCTCCGTCTTCCTCCAAACACACTGGAGCTTTTCACTGTTGTTCCCTATCCCTCTGTAATCACTTCTGGTTAACTGGATACCTGAACTTCCCCATTCCCCCTCTCCCTTCGCCACCTTGAAAAACCTAACATGTCTCTGGTCTTCTTGTTTGTTTTATTTTTGTAGTCAAGTATTACGTTTGTGTCCTCAATATGCATTGAGTTTGTTTTGATGTGTTTTTTTTTTGTAAACAAAAGAAAACAATTGACTGTTCAGAAGAAGCCTTGGAAATGCGTAGAATTGCTAATAAATTTGTGGTAACTGTTGCATTACTTACCAGTATGTTTCCTGGTGAATACGGTAATTTCAACAAGTTATGGGCCCAGACACCGCAAGAGATGTTTACTTGTGTATTGGGCTAAAGTAAATATGAGGTGCTGACGCTGAAACATAAAAATTGTAATGGTCTGTGTTGTTTGCAATAGTAAACCAGGGTGGACATACAAAAATTGTGCGATCGCAATGAATGTGCAGGATAAAATGCCAGAAGTGTGCCTCTTTTAATATTTGTTTTAAGTCTCCCTTGTGTGTGTTTCGTTCTTAGCAAGATGGACATTTCCAAAGTAGTGATTGACAAGTTAGAGGGTCAGTCAAACTGAACAAATTGGAAATTTCTAGTAGTAATTCAGCTGCAGGTTCATGGATGCACGGACACCGTAGAAGGAACACAAACACTGCTAAGTGAAGTAATGGACAATGCAGAATGAGGCCTGGAAAGAAGATTAAGTGAAATTGTCAGACTCCCTTTTTTTAAACAAAGTTCTCAACACTGTGCCACGGGAATACTTTGAATTCATGAATGAATGGGAATCTGTACCAAAGGAATAAAGGAATTTAATTATATTGAGAGAGGTTATGTGTAATGGAGATGCGCTTTCAAAAGCGAGTGAATGAAGAGGCATCAGCTCTTACTGCAAAGTTAAAGCCAAAATGGCATGACAGTAAAAACTGAATGAGTACCAGGGGACCCAAGTGTTTTTAACTGTGGAAAGATCGGCCATATTATAAAACATTAGCGAGAAGAAATACCAAGGGAAAGGACAAAATCCTATCCATCAGAGTCAGCAGAAAGAAAGCAGAAGTCAAAGAGCAAAGTTGAAGCCATATTAACAGATCTAATTTCACCAGTGAAAAAATGAGCAAATTAGTCTCGGGAGCCACATCTTACATGACCCCTAGGAGAGACTGGGTAACTGATTTCAAGGATGACAACCACATCAAGGTGACAGTGGTGAATGATGAATCAGTTTTTTTCAAGAGGGATTGGCAATGTTAGAGTTTAAACAAAGTATGGCAACAAGGTCATACAAGATGCAGTGTTAGTGCCCGAATTAAAGGCATCTGTGGTCTGTCAGCAAAATGGCCGAAAAGGGTCATTGTGTTGTGTTTGATGAGAGGAAGTGCACAATATATTCTGAAAATAAGAGTTCATCGTGGCTACAGCAACAAAAAGAAGAAACCTATATGTGCCAGATACACGTAAGGAAAAAGGCTGCTTGTCAAAAGGGCAATCAACAAACAGACTGTGGCATGATAGGTTGGGACACCTCAACAGAGTAGAAGTGGATCTGCTTAGAAAGTGCATGGCAGATGCATGCTTGGAAGGCAAACAATCCCGAAGACCATTGAAAGGAACTAGTGAGAAAAGTGTGAGGGAGTGCCTAGAACTTGCACACTCTGTAGTGTTCTCTTCAGGCCCATTTTAGCAGGAGCCCCACCCAGCTAGTTTTCTCTACCACCTGGCTAAGAAACAGACATTCCAATCAACACCATCAAGCTTATTCCACGTTACATCCAGCTGGTCTCGTGAACCACGCAGCCCTAAATTTTTGCTTGGGAGAACACTGCTCTGTGTGTGGCTCAATGCCACAGAAATACTGGAGTGGGGGGAAGGTATTTTTTAACCTTCATTGATGACCATGAGCGCTCCTCGCCATAAAGCCTTGATGATTTTAGTAGGGATGGCGCTTGTTTTTCTTCCTTAGTTGAGCGTTAGTGAAAGCCCCGGTCGCCGGACTAGGGCTCCCCCATTCGACTTCAGACCTGTCACGCCACTGGCCATGGATGGGTAGGCCTGGGGAAGGAGAGGAGTGTCTGGTTCCGACGGCTAGCGGTAGGGGCGCTTGTCAGCGACTCGAGTTGAGAGGGACGCTGGAGGCCGATACTCAGTCTTCTGTCGAGCGTGAAGGTGCCCACATCTAAGTTTGGTAGTCTTTTGAATTCTTTAGTAGGCGAGTATGCGCGATAGAGGAATATGTTGACGTCGTCATGGGAGCTGAGTATAATTCTTAGTTCGTCGAGTGTGCGAGAGTGCAAAGAAGCAACCCAGACTTTATTTGGTAAATTTAACGTCCGTGGGAAAGGCAAGTTCTGGAGGCCTGGTAAGTTCGATTAAACTACCGTCAGCTGTAGTCGACGTCACACAGTACATTCCCAGTGTGGATCGCAGTTTTCCTGGGTGTTGTCCGAGACTTTAAGGAAAATCCGCTCATTTATAGCGAACACACGTTTTGTTGGTTCTGGATAAAGGAAGGCTGTTCACAATACAGCAGAGTTCAAGAGGGACCGGCCCATTTCAATTTTGTCAGGGGAAGGAGTAGTGGATTAACAAGGTGTTGGGAATTGTGCGTATTTGAATGGGAAGAATGGAAGCATAGGAGAGTGAATGTGTGCTACATTTCTTATGTAATTAGAAGGCAAAAGGGAAATTGCCTTTGAGAGAGACGTAATTTGGTGTTTTGTGTCGTAATTCATGAACTGTAAAGGGCATGTATAATTTGTTTGATTTGTGAATAGAATGTTCTTAAATTTACTGAATTTTCTTTTCTTGCTCAAGAATGGTACAAAATAACCTGTTGTCACTAATAGCTATAAGCTTATGATAGCCTATTTAACGTTTCTTGCTCTGGGTTTACACAAATTGAGACTTTGGTTAAGTCTTAAGGGAGTGTTGTAATGAAGGCCTTAAGCCCAGTTGTGTAAATTCGGTAATTATTAGCTCAATTTAACTGTGCCACTCTGCTCCCTTCTGGGGCAAGTTTGTTTTGATTTCTATGAGTTTTAAATTCTTGAGCAAGGGAATGTGTAGGTTGTTAGTGTTCAGGTGTAGGTTGTTAGTGTTCAGGTGTAGGTTGTTAGTGTTCAGTTTGTTCTTACTTATGTGTAGTAGGGCAACTGTGTTTTTGAATCAGGATAAAGTGACAAATTTGCAAAGAGGCATGTCTGCTCAGTCTGACTTTTTGTACCTTCTGGGGTGGGCCGATTTGATCTTGTATTTAAATGAGAGGGGTCTTGTAGTAACTGAAGATGAAACAGCAATTGAGTTGCGCCAAAGAGTGTTTACTTGGTTTAAGGAAGAGGAGGAGAGGCGAAAGGAAATAGTACGGGAAAATACGAGCTATGTGAGAAAACAAAATGAGAGATGGATTTAGTTAAAACTTTACCTTGCATGGATTCCTGGGAGGTAGAACCTATTCTAGAGTTTTTGATTGAATTATCTATAATAATGGACTTTAATCATGTTTCCGATAAGAGTTTGTTAACAGATTTGGCGGTGAAGTGTATGGGACCTTTGTCGCAAGTTCTAGCGAAAGTCTTGTCAAATGACGACAAATGTAGTGTCAAACATTTTCTACAGGGGGTAATAGAAAGATATTGTCCCGTACGTGTTAGGTTTAGGTGTATTAAACTTTACGTGGAACGTTTTCAGAAACCTAACTAGACATTTATATTGTTTGTGGAATCAATAGTTGACTACAGTAGGGCCCTAGGTGATTCGAGGGAGGAAAGGGATTTAATAACTTTGATCATGGAAAATAATTCTCCGGCTACTAGAGCGGATTGTAACTTGTGCTCGTATCCAATGACCTTGACTGAGTTGAAGAGATTAGCAGTTGATGTTCAGGGTAGTGGGGTAACTCAGCAAGAATATTATAAAGAATTTTTCTTGAACCACAAAGGTTGGGAAAAGAACAAAGGACAGGGTAGGGCCTCTGTGGTGTCAAATGACACGCGTGCGCATGAGGGAAGGCTAAAGCCAGTTGAGAGGACGTGGGAAAGAAGTAGGGCAGGAAGATGCACAAATTGCTGGGGTAGTGGTCATTAGGCTGCCGACTGCAAAAAAACCAATGTTGACATAAAGGAACGTCGTTGCTTTAAATGTAACGAGGTAGGACACATGAAGGGACAATGTCCGGGAAACTGAGGGGGGCGAAATGGATATGCGACCTTGTAGCCCAGACGCACGTGACTTCACTCCCAATCTGAGAGGCCCTTTAGGGTAACGTAATATCGATGCGGTGGGGACATAAAGGGAAATGTATAGAAGAAGGATTCCGGGGCTGCCAAAAGTTTGATAAGTTGGGAGTTCTGGGAACGACTCGTTAAAAATGACGTCGGATTAAAGGGTAAGTTAAATGAATGTGCTACATCTTAGCCTATTTAGTTACGGTCGATGGGTCGGAGTTGAGGTGCGAAGGCACTGTGGTGTTACATTGCAAGATTGCGGGCTTTTCGTGGAATTTCGGTTTTGCGGTTACTAGAGGGTTATGCATAAATGCGGTGTTAGGTTTGGATTTTTTGGGATCTGTACAAGCAATCATAATTTTAACATAGTTTGGTTGACCTTTGGTTTTAATCCTGAGGTACGGGTTAAAATTGAATTTAGGAAGGAGAAAATGTTTGCAATCACGGAGGAAGAAGAGAGTAGAGAATGTGATGTGCAATAAATATTGCGAGATAGAGATGTTGTAACGGACAGGATAGGAAAATGTGATGTAGTTCCTTTTAGGAGTGACCATTCCAATGCTCACCAATTAAATAGGAATGTTTTCCGAATAAAATTGAAAAGTTGTTGAAGGCCGGGGTTATAGTGCCTTTTACATCAGAATTTTTGTCGCCGTGGTTTTTAGTTAGCAAGCCAGGAGGGCAAGATTTTAGGTTGATAGTGAATCATGCTAACTTAAATAGGAGAGTACCGGTGGGCCCTTTTTTTTACCCACTGTAGAAAGTGCTTTGCAGCACTTAGGGCGGGCAATATTTTTCTCTACTTTAGATCTGAACAGTAGTTTTTACCACATCCAGATTCATGAAGAGTGTAGGAAATATGCTGCCTTTAGTACACTCTGGGCGCAATATGAGTTTACGAGAATACCAATGGGAAGCAATTTTGGGAGTCAAGCATTGAGCAGGGTTCTCGATCAAGTGTTGAAGGATTTTTAATTCAAGTGTGTTTTTCATTACGTATTTTGATGTCATTTATAGTGAGAACTGGGTAGAGCATTTGCAGCACGTTCGAACTGTGCTAGAGGCTTTCAGAGCGACTGGTTTTACCATTAACCGTAAGAAGGGGGAAATGGGGAAAGAACCTGTAAATTTTCTAGGATATATTGTGGAGGTAGGTAAGTTGAGAGTGAACCCGGAAAAGGTAAAACCTATAGCGGAATTTCCACGACCTACTACGGTAAAAGGTGTTAATTTATGGGAATGGTAGGATATTATGCACTGTTCATACCTGGATTGTCCAATATTGCTGAGCCATTAAATAGGCTAAAACGGAAAGGAGTTACCGTTGAATGGGGACAGGAACAGCAACGAGCCTTTAAAGTTTTTAAGCGGTTACTCTGTTCGGAACCTGTGCTGTGTTTGCCAGATTTTCATGAGTCTTTTAATCTGCATGTGGATGCATCGGCACTCGTGTTGAGAGCAGTTTTGAGTCAGAATATGCGTGATAAGGAACCGTTTCACCCCATCGCTTACTCATTTAGAGTTCTTAGCGAGATGGAATGGAGGCTTAGTGCCTATGAAAAGGAGTGTTTGGCCTACCTTTATGGCATGGAACACTTCAGGGGTTTCCTGGAAGGAAGAGAATTTAATTTATTCACTGACAATCAAGCTTTGTCCTGGATATTTGGACACCCCTAGCAGTTAGGGAAGTTGGGGAGATGGGTCGTACGACTAAATCAATTTCATTTTAAGATCCATCACGTAAGTGAAAAGGCAAACCCGGTGGCAGACACACTCTCTCGAATGTTTGAACGAAAAAATTTCGCTTTGCCAGCTGAGAAGGGTAATTGGGTTGGTTCGTTGTTATCTTCACCTGAAATTTTTACGTTAATTAAGGAACACCAATTGGCGAATAAAGAATGTAAAATCATCAGGGCAGGGTTGAGTATGGGAATTCAAGTACCATATGTTTTGGAACGGGACATTTTGTAGGGCCAGGTGCTAGGAACAGGGTTGTGGTTCCTGAGGCTGTTCTAGGGATGATTTTGCGGTATTACCATGACCAACCTGGGAGATGTCATCTAGGGTTTCGACGAACGAAGGAAAAAAATTAAGGGAGATTTTTATTGGCCTAGTATGAACGCGGAAATTAAGAAGTCTTGCGAAAAATGCAAAAAGTTTAAGGCACCCCATAACACCAAAATAGGATTATACGCAGCTGAACAGCCCACTAGCCCTTGGACTAAGGTGCACATAGATATTTTTGTACCCTTGGTTTGTTCCAAGAGGTGGAACATAGCGCTGTTAGTGGTATTGGGTATATTTTCCAAATTTACCTTCCTTTTGCCGATCAAGAGCATGAAGGCTCCAGTCCTTAGGGATACCTTGGTAAATCAGATCTGGAAATTATTCAGAACGCCAGCTGAGTTAGTCAGCGATAATGCCGCTTGCTTTACTGGAAAAGAATTTAAGCTTATGTGCATGGAATGGGGTATTAAGCACACTTTTAGTAGTCCGCATTTTCCGCAGGGTAACATGGTAGATCGGGTGAATCGCAACTTGAAGGCAGCGTTGGGGATATTCAGTGATCCGGTGCATAACGAGTGGGATATACAGATCCCCTGGATTGACCTGGGGTTTAACGACGCTTTGAATGAAAGCACAGGCGAGAAAACTCCACGCAAATTTTTCTGGGCAGGCGCATTTCACAGCCCTTGTTAAATAATTGGGGTAAATTCCCCCCCCCCCCTTAGATTCCAGGCATTCGGAATTGCAGCGCAAGGTTTTGCTGTCTAGGGTTAAGGATTGTTTAGAAGAAGTTCAAACCTTGACTGCCAGGAGGTATAATATGGGTTGCATGGTGAACCCATTTAAAGTGGGAGACAAGGTTTTGTGCAGAAGTTTTTGTCTCTCAGACCTCGCCTTTAAGGTATCTGCTAAACTTTTCCCGAGGTATGAAGGTACGTTCGTTTTTGCAGAAATGCCTTGGAGAAAATACGTGGTGTATGTATAGACAGGGCAACCCTTTTGTTTTAAGGAAGGCACATGTGGTGCACTTTAAGCTATTCCATTCCTGACTATGAGTCATTGTGTTGGTGTCTTTATGTTTGTCACTGGCCAGTGTTAAGGATGTTTTTATTTTGTATATTGTGTGTTTGAATATCAGATATTGTTGAGCGCACAAATGGTAAATGGAGATGACCATCGTGGTAAAAATAATGGCCATACTATGAACTAAGTAAATAATCTTATGTATACTGTATTTGATAAATGTATGTAAACAGTATTATATTTTATAATGAGTCGGTGGGCTCTTTTGAGGTATTATGATGTGTTTATTGTTATAAAGGATGTAATTTGGTATAGCGTTATTTAACGATTGGGTATAGGAGATTGTTTGTCTTAAATTGAGAAATCAAGATCATGACAAGAATTCTTAGGGGGACAAACTGGTTGTACCTTTTTTTGGCTGGTTTGAAAAGGTGCTAAGGCCAAATGTGTTTTAAATGTTATGGGTTTTTTGTGAGATAGAGATTTGTATTTCTCTTTCAAAAGGAATTTGGTGTTGTTACATGATAGACCTACGTATGGGGTGTATAATGTTTTGTGACTCTTGAAGAGAGATTTTATTAGAAATTAAGAGCTTTGTGTATAGTATTTTATGATTTGTCTGTATTTTGTGTGAGAGGGTGGTTCATGAGATGTTTGGCTGGAGAGTGTGATCGAGTTATGAAAGTGATCGGGTATTAGGTTACAGTCCATAGGAGTTGATAGGGTGGGGGGTTGAGCGGTCCTCGCCATAAAGCCTTGATGATTTTAGTAGGGATGGGAGTTTTAAATCTGGCGCTTGTTTTTCTTCCTTAGTTGAGCAATATTGAAAGCCACGGTCACCGGGCTAGGGCTCCCCCATTCGACTTCAGACCTGTCACTCCATTGGCCACGGAGGAGTAGGCCAGGGGAAGGTGTCTGGTTCTGACGACCGGCGGTAGGGGCGCTCTTGTCGGCGAGTCGAGTTGAGAGGGGCGCTGGTGACCGATTCTCACTCTTCAGTCAGGCGTGAAGGTGCCTACATCTAAGTTTGGTAGTTTTTTGAATTCTTCAGTAGGCGAGTAAGCGCGATAGAGGAATGTGTTGACGTCGTGATGGGAGCTGAGTATAATTCTTAGTTCGTCGAGTGTGCGAGAGTGCAAAGAAGCAACCCAGACTTTATTTGGTAAATTTAACGTCCATGGAAAAGGCAAGTTCTGGAGGCCTGGTAAGTTCGATTAAACTATTGTCAGCTGTAGTCAATGTCACACAGTACATTCTCTGTGTGGATCGCAGTTTTCCTGGGTGTTGTTCGGGACTTTAAGGAAGGTCCGCTCATTTATGGCGAACACACGTTTTGTTGGTTATGGTTAATGGAAGGCTGTTCGCAATATAGCAAAGCTCAAGAAGGACCAGTCCGTTTCAATTTGGTCAGGGGAAGGAGTAGTGGATTAACGAGGTGTTGCGAAATGTGCGTATTTGAATGGGAAGAATGATAGTATAGGAAAGTGAATGTGTGCTACATTTCTTCTGTAATTAGAAGGCAACTGGGAAATTGCCTTTGAGAGAGACGTAATTTGGTGCTTTTGTGTCATAATTCATGAACTGTAAAGGGCGTGTAAAATTTGTTTAGTTTGTGAATAGGAAGTTCTTAAATTTACTGGATATTCTTGCTCAAGAATGGTACCAAATAACCTGTTGTCACTAATAGCTATAAGCATGTATTAGCTGATTTAATTTCTTGCTCTGGGTTTACACAAATTGAGAATTTGGTTAAATCTTAAGGGAGTGTTGTAATGAAGGCCTTAAGCCCAGATGAGTAAATTGGGTGATTATCAGCTCAACCACACAAGAAAAGTTTTTGTGTACATAATCAGGTCAAAAGCAGATGTGCTTGAAAAATTTATGGAATTCAAGGCCCAAGTAAGGAAGCAAACTGGAAAATCAATCAAAACTCTGAGACCTGACAATGGTTCTGGATATGTCAACTGTGGCCTTCAATAATTTCCTAAGGAATAAGGCATAAAACATGAACTCACCATACCATACTGCCCTGAACAAAATGGGCTGGCAGACCGCACTAATCGAACACTTGTAGAGAAAGCCAAATGTATGATGAAGAAAGCTTGTTCTGATGAAAGGATATGGACTGAAGCTGTGAATACAGCTGCTTACTTGGCAAACCGATCACCTCATGAGCAACTGGTGAGAAAACACCTGAGGAATGGTGGTGTGGAAGAAAAGTGAACCTAGCACATCTATGTGTTTTTGGTTCTATTGTGTTCAGTCTCATTGAAACACAAAAGCGTAAGAAATGGGACACAAAAGTCACCCATATGTGTTTGTTGGCTACTGTGAAGACAGTAAAGGATACCGATTATTTGATACAAGAAATCCAGGAAAGATTGTCCATTCTAGAGATGTTGTGTTCTTAGAAGACAAATTTTCTGTGGATGAGCTAGAGCCCTTTGATGTGGCAATCATGGATGTGAAGCTACCTCCATTAGACCCCAAACAAGAAACATCAGGGCAATAGAAAACATTTCAACGCCCCAATGAAAATGCATGACAATTGAATCTATCAGAAGAAGAGCCTGGATTTAGATGCTTTGATTTGGATCCTAAACTCCGTGAAGTAGGGTCCAGAGTGAGGAAGCTACCACATAAATTATCTGACTATGTCTTGTATCAAACGTCAACAGATGTCATCCCTAGCTCTTATGAAGAAGCAGTGCGAAGTAACAAGAAACTTCTTTGGCAAGCAGCAATGAAGAAAAAATGTCACAATGTTTGGGAGCTGATGGATCGATCTTTAGACAAGAATGTGGTAAAGTGTAAGTGTGTGTTCAGCATAAAGCAAAATGAGCACGGTAGTGCTGCTCAACACAAAGCAAGGTTAGTGGCAAAGGGTTTTTACCCAGAAACATGGCATTGACTACACAGAGACATTTTTTCCAGTGGTTTGCAAGAGCAGCTTAAGATTACTGTTTGCATTTTCTGTTAAATTAAATTTGTCCATTGACCATTTAGATGTAAACAGAGCTTTCTTAAATGGCAAGTTTGATGAAACCATTTGCATGTGCCAGCCAGAAGGGTTTGTGAAACTGGGAACAGAAAGCAAAGTCTGTGTCTTAAAGAAGGCTCTGTATAGGTTGAAACAATCTTCTTGTGTCTGGCATCGAAAGGTAGATGGGATAATGGCAGGCCTTGGGTACACAAAATCTAAATATGAGCCATGTATTAAATGGGGAACTGATGTAGCAGTGTATGTAGATGACTTTTTGATTTTTTCGAATGATAACTCTGAAAGGTTGTAGGTTCAAGAAATGCTTAGACACAGAGTTTAATGTCAGGAATTTGGGGGAGATTAAGACCTTTTTGAGATTAAATATTGAGACATCCAAAGGGGTCATCAAAATTAACCAGAGCGGTATTCATTGAGGAGCTGCTCAAAAGATTCAAAATGGAAGATGCAAAACCTGTAAGTACAACTATGGTGTCAAATTTTAGGTTGAGTGGTGACGGAGCCGATGCCGACAATTTTCCTTATCATCCTTGATAGGGTCTCTGATGTATCTGTCGGTAAATACTAGACCAGTATTAGCTATGCCACAAATTTTCTGTAAGTTCAATACTACCTACAAAATGGAGCATCGGGTAGCAGTAAAAAGAATCTTGGGTAAATATCAAGAATCACTACTCATCGTGTACCGGCCAATCTATTAATTTTAGACATATGTGGATGCTGACTGGGCTACTGATCGTATTGATCGAAAGTCTTATTGGTAGTGGTTTTGTACTAAAATTCAGTAGTGGACCAGTCCTTGTTTGCACTTAGTAGCACAGAAGCAGAAAATGTTGCTTTAACTCAGGCTGCTGAAGATGCTGTGTACATAAAGGGATTACTTAAGGAATTGAGTGGGTTCAAAGACCAGGTAATACTATTCAATGATAACCACAGTGCCCAAAAGTTAGTATATAACCCTGTGTTTCACAACCGTATGAAGCACGTAGATACAAGGTTCCACTACATCAACGAAATTATGAGTAGGAACGAATTTATCCTGTCATACCTCTGTAGTCAAGAAATGCCTGCTGACATGCTTACGAAAGCATTGCCATTGGCTAAACACAAGGTCTGTGTAAATAGGGTAGTACTAAGTTTAAAGGTAAATGTATTATCAGATTAAGGGAGTGTGTTGTATGTTTTATTTTTGTAATCAAGTAATACATTTGTTTCCTCTATATTCATTGAGTTTGTTTTGATGTGTTTTTTTGTAAACAAACGAAAACAATTGACTGTTCGGAAGTAGCTTTGGAATTGCGTAGAATCAAATATCGTAAAGGACAATATAGGAATCTCCAACTTTTTAGTATTGTAAAGCGCGAGCCGTGTTACTGACGGCGTGTGCTGGAAACTCTAGCAAAATTCACGTCTGTATGTCTTTGTTTTCTATGGTGTTTATAAATTTACAGACTGAATTTCTCTTAGGTTAATGGTATAAGAGAGTGTTTATTAATCATTTAAATTTTAACTTATGAAAATAATACCAAACAAAGTATGTCCATATCCTATCGTCACGAATACATTTCAATTTATACATAACATATGTGTGTGTGTATATATATATATATATATATAAAACTTGAACAGAGATTAGAGAAACATACAGATGGAGCATAAGGTATGTTCTATGGCGAGGGGTATGAAGCCTTGAGACGGAATGGGGAGGACCCCATCCACCATTTCGGAACCTGAAAAATTTTGTTTTTTACTGTAGCAACGGGTATAATGCGACTGTGGGTTGGCCAAGTATAACCTCGTTTCTCAATACATATACAGGAATAGCTGATTGCATTCCGCCGTTTTGCAACCTAAATAAACAAAGTCAGCTTGGCTTCAGTATCTGCTGCTGATGCGCCATCTGTACTCTTCTCTTATCTCTGAACATGAACTACCCATAGAGCAATGGCTACTGCAGAAGGAGCAGCGCTCCTTTCGGCATGTGCGTGAACCAAATAAACTGTCCCGTGTTTTTCTTATGAGTTTCCTATACTGTCCTTGTACGATATTTGGTAGAATTGCAAATAAATTTGTGACACTGTTGGGTTAGTTATGTTTCCTGGTAAATAATTTCAACGTGTCTTTAACTTAGTCAATTCGTAAATACAAAGGCTAAAGAAATATAAATTTGCCATGAACAGTCAGATTAATATAGCATTTGCCATGTGGTAAAACAGTTGATTTTTTTCCCTTAATGTTTATAAACAGCACTAACAATTTTGTTAGTGTGAACACTACTTATTTTACCATGTGACGAATACTAGATTAGTGTTAAATGTAAATACTTCCTTATCAGTACACAATAACCTCTTGTATGACAACCATACATATTTACAGTAGGTATTTAATTTTTCTTCTGTTTATTTGTAACATGTTTTAAATACCCACTGGCATTCCCAGGTGAGAAAATAGTCGTAGTTACAAGTTTGCTTAGAAAGGTTGTTATTTGCGTATAATAAACAAATATCTCGTAAATAAATGCATTTTACAACCGACCCACCCCACCAGTTTTACTAACATTTGGGCACAAAATTAAATTCAGTTATTCAGCTTTTTTGCATTTGTGACACGAATAAAATACGTATACTCTCTATTTAAAATTCTCTTAACGTCACCCATTTTCATCGTGTGACATCACAGAAGCCTCGATGCTGATTGACTGGCAAGTATCGTTTTTTTTTTTGTGTCCTGCTATTGTGATTCCAGCTTTACTGGCACATATTGCCTATAAGCCTATTTCTTTAAATTAATATCCACACCATATATTTTTCGCCTAATATTTCTACACAACATAAACACTTTATTAACGACTAAGTCTCTTTTACAATGTTCTCCCTTCAAACTACTTCCTTCACTTAACACTTGAATTTCGTGTTTTCACAATTTCTCATTAATTCCAGCAATAGGATATTACACCACTTGGCCAACCCGTGATTGTTGTAAGAGGAGACTTTTCAGGACGCAGCAGGGATATGAAATTTGTTCGGACCTTAATCCCATGTTTCCTTTGTCACCTTTTCCTTTCTTTATCTTGTTTCTTCTTATATCATGTATTGTCTTAGGCCAGGGCAGTGTTCTTCCAAATGAGGGTCTACCCTCACTTATTAATGCTGCCTCTAAGTGGCATGACCGTATTGGGTGTCTTTGTTTTGATGGTTTAGCGAACCCCCTCTCTCTGACCCAGCAGGCAAATCTAGGTGTGGTATCTGTATCCACAATCACGTACACTCACATAGCACCACTTGGTGCCATCCTGGCAAGATGGGCTGTTGTGACCTACTTACCGGTACACCTGGACCCACATAGGTGATGTGTTAACTGCTGTACAGTGGTGGCCAGTGTAAGCAACCCAATGTCCCTCCTGTAATTGCATCACAGGATATTCTCTGAAATGGGGAGCTGGGGAGGTTTTCCCATGGTAGGAAATAAAAGTGTCCTCGTTCAGGGTGTTAGGTTTTGTCCCTGATTTTCACCAGTGGTCATTGCAGTGTGCTACTGGGGCAATATGTAACTTGCAGTGGATGGCAGCAAAGAATAGCTGCTCCTGTACTGTTTTGGTCTGTGGGAGGTAGGCCTCCTTCTAACTGCACAAACAGTGGCGTGTTTCAGCTGTTTTCATTTTTTCCGCCTCGATCGGCATGTTGAGTCCAGCATTTGCTAGTAGAATAAGAAGGATGGGGGCTTTTAATATGGCTTCTAAAAGCACTCGGAAGAGTGGCTCCCTCAACTGCTGAGCCAGACAACTTCGCAACAAAACTCGTAGTAATTTGATGACTGACCAGGACATTTGTAATAATACAAATATGCTGATTTCACACTTCCTTTTGGGAAATAGTCTCAAAGGGCACACTTTCCATAAAGTGTCGTCCTTCAAACTGGGCTACTGGTGGTCCAGTCAAGGTTTTCAGCTGCACTGCCACACCTTTGCTATTTACAGTTCACCCACAACATGTCCAAAATGTGCTGAGCCAGCAAGCATATCCTGATGATGCAAAGTGTTGCCAGCTACTGACGTACATCAACTGTCAAGGCAAACATCAGGTGTGGTCAAAGGAATGCTCTACTTCCATCTTCCAGGAGGAGTAGGCCATTCAAAAGATTGAAGTACTGACGATGTACCAAATGGTGATGCGCGCTGCAGTTTAGAGCCAAACAAATCTCTAATATCACAGTGTCATACAGTGTAGGTAGCTGCAAGTGCTTGCCCACCTGTAGAGTATGTGTGCACCTAGATTGTCGTAGTAGCGATACAGTCTGTTTATGGAAACCTACGTTTGTAAGTGCAATGTACAGCCCTGTGAAAAATAGAACAGTTGAGCGAAGCTACCTTTGCTTCAAGCTAATCTAACCAACCCAGCAATATCGGGTAGTGATAATGCTGCTTCTCGTACCGGCAATAAGGCTAAATTTCCTTTGCTGCCTTGCCGTCCTCTCCCTACTCCATGTGATGATGAAGAAGATGGGAGTTGACTATACTGTTTACGGTGATGATGGGTCTAACTTTTTCCAAAATGTATTAATCAAATATAAGAGTAAAAGAAATAAGGATAGTGCTCTGTTTTTCATATATTCTATGTCCCTCTTTCAATGGAAGTGCTGATACTACTTCAGCATCTTTGAAGAACTAGAACAGTTCTTCACTGTCACATTCTGTTGTATGCTGTCAAGGGACAAACTTTTGGGCAACAGTTTCTCTCTGTTTAAGCATTCTTATAATAAAAGTATAACACTAATAGATCAAGTTTCAATATAAAAATAATAATAATTTCACATGCAATTGATCAACCATCTGGTGGCAAGCTATAACCTTTTCTTCAATCACCTACCAAATCCCTCTGAAACTTTCCAACCCATTATCAACACTGTCCTCTGAAAGTAAATTTCAGTCTCTCACCAACCTAAGCATATACTGCGTACCTCACTCTATTCTGCTCCTTATTACCCAAAACTTCTCACTATTATTACCTTTTCTATACTCCGCTTAGTTAACAGGCAATCTAACTTACCCCAACCTTCCTCACCATTCACCATCTGGTACATCCTGACCAACCTTTCCATACTCCTCCTTTCCTTCAAGGAATTCCACCTTAGTACCTTCAACATCACTAAATGTGAAGGGGGCCACGGTGACAGAATGGTTAAACCATTTGCCTCCCACCAAGGTGATCCAGATTCTATTCCCAGCGGGTTCTGTCCCGCATGTGGGAATCGTGTCAATGTTGCTGGTGGATGGTTTTTCTCAGGGATCCCTGTTTCCCCCGCCCGTTTATTCTGGCACTGATCCATACTCACCTCATGTTACTCCTCGTCAGCGCGAAAAGACCTAGATGTTAAGTGCTGACCAAAGTCTCTCATTAAGGGGTGACAGTTCCCTTCGTCTTTGCCAGCATGACCTTGTCTTCATTTATTATTAACTCAACTTGCTGCCAGTCTTTATACTTTTTCTAACTCCCACATCTCCATTTGCACGTACTGGTCCCACTCCTCTGCTGCGTACTCCAACATTGGCAGTGTAATTGAAATATATACCTTTTCTTTTACTTCACTACTAACTCTCTTCAGTACCCATTACAGCATACAACACGTTTTGGACCTATATTTAGTAGGACCCGGGTTCAATCCCTGGCTTCGGCTATCCTGATTTTGGTTTTCCATGGTTTTCCAAAATAACTTAAGGCGAATGCTGGGATGGTTCCTTTAACAAAGGCCATGGTTGACTCCTCTCCCAACTCCCATCATTGTACCTAGTTATGTGTCACCGTCTCTAATGACCTCGCTGTCAACGAGATGTAAATCCCACTTACCTTACCATTGTAGATCCCTTCTCCCGTTAGAAACAGCGCTCTTTGTTTTTTCCACCCTTAGTCACTCTGCAACATTGTGCCTAGGTACTTGTATTCTGAAGCTTCTTCTATATCCTGCCGTTTCCATCTGTTTGTCAGTACTCCTAACCTTCCTCGCAACACTAACAATTTTTTCTCACATTTATTTTCATTTCGTTCTCTTCAGTCCACAATATTATCCTGTGTCATAGTGCAACTTGTTCCTTTCAAAGTCTTCTGTAAACGATCATAGTTTTTCCTCTCAACCCCCCCTCCCCCTAACTCAGGAATTTGCTATTATTATAAACAACAAGAGCCTCAGCGCATTTCTCTGTGGCAGCCCGGATGTGACCTCTCCCTCTTGTGATAAGGAATCTTAAGTTTTTACAGACTGTCTCCGTTCCTTGAAGGAGTCTCCAATCCATCTCGCTATAACTTTGTCTACCTATACTTCTACTTTTCTTCATTTATACTGTGTGTGGTACCTTATAAAATGCTTTCTCGCTATCCCTTCCTACACTTTCTGTTTATAAGAAAAACATTTTATCGTACTGATTATGCTGTTGTGGATAGTGCAGGTAATGGTGTGTGTATTGTGGTCAGTGATCTAATTTCTGTGGGCCTTGTGACCAGACAGCAAGCTGTTTGTCAGGCTTGTATCTCAGTACATTTCTTACAATAAATTGCATGTACATCTCTCAGACTCATAAAGTTTTCGCCTTGTTGACCTGGAAGATCTCATTTCCCAGCTCCTCCCTCCCCTTTATTTCTCATTATTGGAAATTTGCATGCTCATATTGAACATGGGCAAGGCGGAGATGATGTAGTTGAGTCCGTGTTAACCAATGCCAACCTGGTTCTTTTGTGCATTGACACTCGTACACGTTCACGGCCCACATGAGCACTAGTTGTTGCTCTTCCCAATGGTGTACCTCTACATTTGTTTTAAAGCCTAGGAAGGATAAGGTGCACGTGTCCAGTTTCCAACCAATTTCACCTACTCTCTGCAGCTGCAAAACTGTGTGGTTGAATATTAATGCTTAGCTGATATGCTAGATTGGGGACTTTTCTCACCTCTCCAATGTAGTTATATCTAGGGCTGTGGAGTCGCTAACCAGAGCTATCGACTCAGGCTCCAACTCCGACTCCCTAGTTTTTCAACTGTCAGACTCCAACTCCACCAAGTCCAAGATTCATTAACATTGTAACACAAGCAGATTGTATAGTGTTTGTCTTCATAATACACTAGCAGTGCACCCGCAGCTTTGCTTGCGTGTATTATTCATGGCAGATAATATTTGCTTTAATTGAAAAACATCTTTGTACACCATATAGCACTGCAAAGTTGACGTTGTGGGGTAATTGCAGACATCTAAATGTAAGAGGTTAATCAAAATGAAAAACGTCTGATTTACCCTGGAAATGTGCAAAATTAGCTAATGGTTTTTAGACTTTATGTGATTTTACTTTTGTTATTTCATGCATTTTTCCAAGTAATTTTCCCGGTTGCTGGTTGAGCTATATTTAGTTTTATAAATATATGCTTTATCAGTGGGAGAAGTGGTTGTCTTCAATGGTTTTCTCGGTGTTGCAGTTACAAGAGACTGAACGTAAGATTCAGCAGTTCAGAAGAATGAAGATGCTTTCTTCAGAAGTGAATCCAGAAGCTCCAGGTCAGTTTACTGGCCATCACACAAATCATAAGTTTTTATAAGATTAACTTTGTATATAATGTGTGAAATAACTGTGGGTTTATATGTTGAAATTTTAATATTTATCAACTATGTCTGGCAGTTAGTATTAGTAGTTTAATTAACACCTGCACTGTAAGTAATGTGCATACCAGTGTTAATATTTTGTTAACACTTCAGGCCACACCCAATAACTACTTCTACATTTTCTATTTACGTGTACAGGTAAGTTGTGTATTCACACAACAAAATGTCAGTACAAGAAATAATGGCCATCCATACAACAGCCTTGCTATTTATGACTTTCTCTGTATTTGTCTGTCATGGAAGTCTGAGGAGTTGTATGGGTGCTGCTTACCTGGGAGTCCTACTGTGGGCAAGAATGGCTAATTACATGTTAAATTATATTCTGCGAGGCTCAGTATCTGTGGAACCTATATATGCAACCACTGACTTTTTTTATTCATATGGGTGAGACCCACGTTGCCATAGGATCTCTTAGAGCATAATGTCTTGAAAACTATGAACAATAAGTAGGTTGACTATCAAAAATCAGTCAAATACCATCCCAACAATTATCCTACATTTTTATTCGTGGTACCAAGTTCTTCTTTTCTTAATGCAGAAAATTGATTTTGTCTGAAGTGATAACATTTAAAATAACTGAGCACTGACAAATATAATTTAACATGTTAATCAACATCCTTGCTCGCAGATAGGTAGTGACCTTAATTAATAAGGGAGGACACTTTCCTAGATTAATTGATTTTATGTTTGCTTACTTGTAACTCATTTTTATGACTTAAGTTGGAAATCCAGAGCCAGTTGGGACATAAAATATTACTTAACAGAATTTTTTTTAAGCCTAAGTGAACTGACAGTTATCTATATTTACTGATGTGAGTCTGAATTCAGTAAATGATTAGTTGATCTCCAGTTGTGATTGTACAGGTAAAAACAGTTAAGAAATGTAAACAAATCCTACCTTGCTTTCTTTTTAAATAATTAACACAGCATTTATGTTATGTAGAAAGAAACTTCCCCCTTATTGCCCACAAGTCTCTTCTTCTCTACTTTCACGTGTCAATCACGTACTAATATTCCTGTAATTTTCTTCTTGGCCTTCTGTAGAATTTTCTCTTGCTGCCAGAAGTGCTGCGATGTATCACAAGACACAAAAATTAACCTGGCACTTCTAAAGTGCTTACTTTACCAGTACTGTGACTATATTTTAGAATACCATAGATACACCTTTGTTGTCAGATGGGAGGTTTGATACAGTTGCTGATGTGGTACAGAGCAAAACACTTTCTTCATAGCAAAGACAAGAAACATATGTTTGATACTAGGCCTACTAGATTTTTCTGGGAGAAGTTTTCTTTAGGACAGGTATATTTTTGTAGGACATTTAACCTAGTGAAACAACCTTTAAGGTGGGGTCTCACGACAATATTTTACATGAGAAAAACCTATGATTTACATCTGTTGTAGTTTGTAGTTGGAGTATCGGAACAAAATAATATTTTAACACTGAACAGACAAAGGTCCTGAAATTCACGCTGTAAGATTAATTTAATCCTAGTACTGATGAAACAATTATAAAAAAGTGTTGAATTACGTAATTTTCTAATTACTTGGTATAAAGTTTTTTTCTTATAGCATGAATTCTACGCACATTATGATTTCGAAAATATATGCATATGTACATATATCGCTAGCCATTTAGTCACGAAAACTGAAGTGAATTCTTTTACGTAGTTCCGTATTTTGGCGGTAGAGAGCGCGCCAGAATGATGTTCCCCTACCACCGCGAGTTCCTTCCCCCTACTTCGAGCGCATCCAGGGAGACTGTCGGATCGCCCTCCTCCCACCCTGGCCGAAAGTACATGAAGAAACACGCGCAGTTTGCCAAACCTTGCTGAGAGAGCTTCCTCTCATCCTCTTGCTCTTGTGTTCATGTCAAAACCATGCAATTGTAACTCACTGATGAAAGAAGCAAAGAACGTGCATGCGTTCTGTCAGCCTCTTTCAAAACATTGACTCGTGCTTATCAACAATGATATAGTCTTGTACATTCGTGTATATATATATATAACATTTTTATTTGGTAAAATAAAGTATAAATGGGGGCACCTGTTTTTGGCAAAAGGGTTTTGCCAGTCAGAATAAGGTTACTGATACACCACACGTCTGTGATTTGTGGGTAGAACCTTAGACACACAATATGTAGTTGTAAACACCTCTTAGTCAGTGGCAAGAACACTAGCTCAAGTGTTATGCAATCCAACCAGGCACACAATCTTTTCGCAAAATGCAGGTGTGTCTATGTATTTAAGGGATTGTCGTTAGCGACTCTGTTTCGGATCGATAGATGTTTGTATGATGTTCGTGGAGTATAATTTTAACGCATGCATACAGACATAATTCTTAATATGAAAACTGCATGGCACTGCGAAAAGTAACGCATAACCAACATAATGAAACATTTATAAAGTACTCATACATTCAGACCAGTGTATTTGTGTGTGTGTGGCATATTTCTTACGTCACGCTTGATACCATGGCAAGTATTTTATACTCGCTTGTGAAACATGATTGGAACGGGATTTGAAGAGGAAAACTGTGTACGTTACATAATGCAAATTCTAATACGACACTCTCTGCATTCTTATTTTATCGGGAGTGATAAGTGGATTCCACTTCGTGTGCTTCAAAAATTCCATTCGCGTACGCTGTAGCTAGAAGTTGGAATGTCTAAGTGAATTATTTATCTTTTACCTAGCCAATGTTTACCCTTACAATGAAGAACAGCCGTTAAAAAAACTGCAGAGTTTAGAAACAAAGGTATGGCTGTTGACATTGAGCACAGCATTTCAGAGCTGAGAAAATACATTTTGAATGGCAGCATCATGTATTTGGGGGTCATAGCAATTGCGCAGAACATGGTTACTTCTGTGATGGCATGAGCAAAGAAGACTCCAGTATAGTTAGTGACATAATCGCCACTGGACTTTTTACTAAAATCATGTTAGCAGTAAAACATCTCGCATTGAATACCCGTAGCCTACTGCACTGCATGAATAACAATGCTGCAGAGCATTACATCTCAGCGGTAGCTAAGTACAGTGGAGGTAAAAGAATCAATTTTTCGACAGGGAACAGCTACAAGACCAGATGTGTTGGAGCGGTAGTACAAAACAACACTGGGACCGCTCACTACACAATACACTAAGAAATTTATGGCAGAAGTCCTGGAATTTTCTGCAAGAAAGCCCAGCTAAAAAGAAAATACAAGGCTGATCGCAACAGACACGCAAAGAATAAAATGAAAAAAAATGTTCCAAGAAGTGGTTCTCGGGCTCGAAAGGCCAAAACAAATTTTATGGGCCTAATGCACAACGACCAGACATGGAGCAAGATGATAATGAAAGAGAGCAGTTGGCCTTCCTTAATTCTATAAAAAGAACTTGGGAGCAAAGAAAACAGTTAGAACGTCCAACTATTGTTCAAAGTGAAAGTGGCATGTGAATACAAGAACATAGGAAGTTGCTAACTGCGTCACATTTTTGCTCAGTATGTAAGCGCCGTGCAGCGACCAAATATGAGGCATTAGTGAAGAGGATATTGTACAGAAACTCTTTACAGACAGAAGCTACTCTGTATGGACGAGAAAGCGAACAGATTGCAACAGAAATACTGCAGGCTTGTTTAGGGAGAACCATTAACCCGCGCAGTCTATTTGCAGATGAAGAGTTTGAGTTTTTAGCTGCCACTCCCGATGGACTCATTGGTGATGAAGCTGTAGTTGAAGTGAAATGTCTTTTATCTGCTGCAGACTTACTCCCAGAAGATGCTATAGCACAGGGAAGGATAAAATCATTAATGAATGCAAATGGGACAGTTGTAAGGAACAGAAACCACGACTACTTCTTTCAGGTCCAAGGACAATTGCATATTACAAAGAGACGTTATTGCATTTTCGCTATATGGACTAGGAAATATATTTTCCCCGTGAAGATTAAATGAGATGATAATTTCTGGCAAAAGGAGATGAAAGACAAGCTGGTTCGTTGTTATATGAAATATTTGTTGCCCGAAATCATAGATCGTAGACATGCAAGCTCAATGGAAATAAGAAGCCCTGATTACATAATGGCTGCTAAAAATAAATAATTAAATTTATGAAAGTGAAGGCATTGTTGGTTAAGCAGAAAACTCAAAGTGACCATTAAAACTTTTCTTGATTAATGTAGGCTGTCTCTAACCGATGGAGGTTCAAGTCGCATGTAATCCAATGGAAATACATTTATATTTTTGCTCACTTGCATTAATTTTAAGTATTTTCTTCCGACTGCATTGTATTTTTACACATTACACAGTAAATTTTTTTCAGAAAATAGTAAACGACAGTTTGCATGATAACTGACTAGATCTGTTATGAAATGGGAATGTTTTTATTGCTATATCAAGTACTAGACATGATCTGGAAACATTGTATTGTAAGTGATAGCCTTTTCGTGCTTTCATAGATTTTTGTATGATATACTCTAATACTGAGTTATATTTAGTTTATTGTATCGTGTTATATAACTTAGATTGGTATTTTGTGTGAATATAAAAAAATGTATCTGTGGAAGTTTGTAAACATCTGCAGCAAAGAAAAGTATTGCTTTAAATGTATACATGTACATAAATTTAATTTTCCCCGTAGTAAACAACTTGTGGCAGAAGTCATAAATCATAAAATACATAAATATACATTTTCGGCACACTGATTAATTCATTAACACGTCTTATAGTGAAAAATATTCGTAAATGTACACTATTAAAAGTATGTTGTGTACTAATATTTTAAATTATAAACAAGAAAAAAAAAGCCAAATAATACATACTTTTTTGTAAGATACTAATGTTGTAAAATGGTCATGCATGGTATAATCATTGAGTAATATAACAATTTTGGTTTCTTTTTTTTTTTATATATAATCTGTATGATTCCATCCTTGTAGATGTTTTTACAAAATTTGCCATTAATTTAAACCATTGTGTCTGTGTTAGTTTAAGTTGTAGTTTATGTAATATATATATATATATATATATAGATAGAGAGAGAGAGTTTCTTTTAGAAACAGGATAATTTAACTTTGTTCTATGTGTAGGTTGTTGGAATGATTGTTTTCTTTGCAATGCTAAAATATAGAATGGGCCAAAAATAGGTTTGGTTGAGTATTGTGGAAATAAATGTTTTTGTACACCTATAGTTTTATCGTTATTTGGATCTTCGCATGTTTATCATACAAAATTGCTTCCTTCCTTGGTGTGAATTCAACACACAAGTCGCACAAGTTACAAGGAAGTATGTTGATTATACAGCATCAAAGATGTATGCAACAGTGTGTGTATGCTTATATCAGCTATAGATGTAAAAATAACTTCATTTATTACCGCGATGTGACTGCTTGATTTAAATGCAAATTTTTCTTTAGTTACACAATAAATATATCATACGATTATGGTAAAATAAACATACATATGACTCCCACCTATAAACAAGCACGTAAAAAATACATAGCAGTCTACTTGTAGTACCTTACAGTACATGATTTGAGATGTTTTTACAGTACAAACTCATAAGAGCAGTGACAAAAGATACGTTAACTTAGGATGGCTAAAATTTTGTTCAAGTAAATTATGTTTTTAAGTATTCACACTCATTATTTGTATCATAAAAATTTCTTATCACAAATACCAGTTCTAATTGTACTGTGAGGGAATGCTGAAAATAACGAAAATTGTTTCTAACTATAATCTTGTGTAGCAAAGTTCTAATATGTGTAGTTTCGAACTTATTTAGCATTGTATTAAGTTCTTAGCGAAATTATAAATTCTTTGGCATATTGAAAAATAGCGACAGTAGCATATGGTCACTTTCCTGCGAATACACGTCAGACGATATTTGGCTCACAGTTACTACATATTTTTTTACCTCTTACATTTCAGTGCCTAATTATTATTATTCTTTTTTTATGATCAGCATTTTGTCCTTGTAGTCAGGTACACTTTTTTTGTACGTCTTAGATTCAAAGAAGAATCGTTGACCTCCTAAGACTTTGTAACCATTGGTATATTGTAGTGTATTTGTAATTGTGTATTTGGAAAGGCAG
Source organism: Medauroidea extradentata (assembly GCA_003012365.1). Taxonomy (NCBI): domain Eukaryota; kingdom Metazoa; phylum Arthropoda; class Insecta; order Phasmatodea; family Phasmatidae; genus Medauroidea; species Medauroidea extradentata. Next base: position 19,877 of record PNEQ01121678.1, on the reverse strand, counting down.
GTTTTATGTGACCTATACTTGTTGCTGTTATTGCTAACTAGAGCCATAATGGACCCCTCGAGTGATTTTCATTGAGTACTGTAACATAAACAACATGAAAAAAAAAGTTGCTCCATATAGGTATATTGTTTTACTTTTGGAATCAATTTAACAGCATTACTGCCATTTAAAAATTACGCATTTCAAATGCCCGCAAAAATTGAATGTCACATCATGGCTGTCGGCTGACTCAACAATATATTGGTTAAATGGCGTAGCAGCTAGCATGAGAGTAATAGTTGCATGATTCACTGACTGTTAGATTATTATTAATATATTTATGTATAGTGTTTTGTGCCGAAGTGTGTAAACACGGGTTTAAACTCTGTTACCATACGTTTTTTTTTTCCATCGCTTTTTGCGGATTATCAGACGGCACTTTTACATATTCTTCAAAACATGACATAGTCAACAGACCAAATACATACACGTTACACTGGCAAGGACTGTTTACGATATAAGCTGTGACGTGGACCAATCAAAACTCGTTTTCATCAGATGCCGCGTCACCTGTTACTTTCATTGCTTATTTTTGCTGGTAATTAATAAATAACGCATTTCTATTATAAAGTTCATATGTGTAAAATGTAATATTTTGACTGACTTTCAGTGTTCATGCAAGGGGACTAACTGAAATAAGAGAAATCAAATAGCACAATATTGTCACTGTCCGTGTGGTTAGATATTGTGATTAGTAGTTGCATGGTTACCGAAGAGGCGTATGTGAAAGATGCAGAAGTCATCGCTTACGCTACAGAGAAGGCTGCTTCACAAGACAGCCCTCTTGTCTCTCGCTTCATTCCAGGTGTCAGCCATGCATTAGGGGAGCAAGGCCAGTCTGTTGGTGTCCTCTTGGTACCCCACCCACATCTTCAAGAAGGTCACACAGCAGTTCATTCCTCCTCCCCCGCTCGAAAACGGGGGAGAAATAGGCAGGAAGTAGTAGGGGTAGCTACCACCCCTCATTCACTTCTTCTCCTACCATACCACATCTGCTTCTTTCCCTTCAAACCTGACAAATCTCAATGGGTGACCTCCTCTTAACAACCTCCTTTTAATATAGGCAATTCACTGTAAAGTAAGCACTTATTTGTATCAGAAAACTTATTTCTTTTTGCCATTGGTTGATATAAACATAGTAGTATGGTAAATAAAGTATATAAATTTCACGAGCCCACAATAAAGTACACATACTTTTTGTTTATTTTTCAAAAAAGCTTGTCCTGCAAATATGTAGCTCACTTAACTCTAAGCAGCCTATAAGTTTAAACAAAATTACGACACATTAAAATTGCGTAAACACATTATTTTCCTACTAAAATTTACATTCTTTTGTACTCTGTGGTCGGCTTTATGTATTGTTGGCTGTTATTTTTGTGCATGTTTATTCACTCATGTTTTTAAAATTGGTATGGAAGCCATTGTTTGTAGGCAACAATATGACTATAAAACAAGGCACAACTTTAAAAGCTGCACTGAAAATGTTGTGGTGCAGTTACAATACTAACTTGTAAAATTCTACTGTATATTATATCACACAAACAATCATCAAGCTTCTTGGAAATACTGTGCTAGTTTAGGTTTTGTTTGTGATTGTATATTGTATTAGTCACTTTAAACGCCCAATACTTCTCAGAAAGTGTTTAGAGAGAGTGAATGTTTCAATTATGTAGAATAAATAATTTGTGTGTTTCATTAAACAACGAAATGAAGCAATGGATGATTTTGTTAGTGGCGTATAAGAAATTGCAATAGTGTCACTTTACCACAGAGTGTAAATAAAAGTGATACAAAACATTAAATATGTAATTGAAACACACAGATCTGAGAATTTTTTATGTCGATTTATTTCATTTTTAATTTTCCATTGTTAATTTTAATGCTGCTGTAGCGAGGGCATATTACTTTGAACTTTGAAACACTGCTGTTAATAAGAATAATTGGTTCCGATTGATCACTAACACTCTGAAATGCAGAGAAAATGTCGCAGGTACTTTAGAAACAAAAATTTACAAGCTATGGTTGAATAACACTGATTCTTGCAAGTTTGTAAATATGCCTCATTTAGAGCTATATTTTGCTTAATGTCGTCATTCTAAGAACTTTACCATGGCATTAAGCATGGAATTATTGTATGTTTCTCACATCGCTTATCCAATTATTGGCATGTCTCCAATTCTTTTGTTTACAACAATAACAAACGATTTAGGGACCAAACTTAATTTTTGGTAACAGTAGTCACATATGACTGTCATGGGTAACTGTGATATAGATAGTCATCTTTCTAAACAGGAAGCCTGGAGAAAAGGCAGAATTCTGGTCGCAACTGAGTTCCATTTTGGAAAGGTTTTACTATACTACCTGAATGATTGTATTTACTGTAAAAATACTACGGTTTTATAGAGAAATGAAGAAAGTTCAGTGACCTGTACAAACATACTTGGTTGGCTGGCTAATCAAGGAAGTTTGTCAATGTCGAATTAAGTAGTAATGTTATTTATTAATTTTTTGTTTCAGGAAAGGTATGTGTGTTTTATAAATTAAACAACTCTAATAAAAAACATAGTTATATTTTACACAACTTACACAAATATATACAACAACCACATATCTCTCTGTAGAAAGGAAAAAATGTCATATGATTACTTTACCGGAAATATGAGCACCCTCACCTTATTTCAACTTTAAAAATTTTTGTTGGATGTATGATTGAAGCGAGAGTCAGTGTCAAAAATATCTTAAAAGGTAGTGCCATACAATTTACATTTATTCTAACATTTTTTTCCTTTAGAGTTCTTTACAGTGTTAACGTTGAAGATGTGTGCCTTCTCTTGTCCGAAATACTGTTGCCATTACACATCATCAAAGTTAAATAATTAAACATAACAGACAATTTTTCTTACAATATCGTAATGGTACTGACGTCAAGGATATTTCAAACTGCCATACTAGACTTTCTGAAACTTCCACCTTAAATGACTGTACAATGTACATGTAAATTTTTCACATAAATGTTTTGGTTCAGTGTTAAAGAAAGATTTTAAAAATTTTCATTCACATTGTTACTAACCAGGTTAAATAGTTTGGGTGGTTCTAAAGACTACATTATATGTACAGCATTTGTAACAAATAATCCAAAACAGTCCTAAGTTTATTCGTGATTAAAGTAACCACTTCTTCAAGCTATTAAGTTTGCAGTGAGTAAACTACGTCAGGAATTTATTAAAAAAAAAAAAGAAAGTCTGACAAAAATAGCCTCATTTTTAAGTTGCATTGCTTGAAGCTCTACATATTGAAGTGTAAACATTTTGCTCACTTTCACTTATATCGCAACATTGAACTGAAAACATTTTATGGATATTTAAAATCCTATGTACATAATATTTTGATACCACAAAACAAATAAATACATACAATACTTAAAAATGTATATTTTTATAGAAAAGAGTCCAAGAGTTAACAATCATGCAATATAAATGTGGTTTGGCAAGTAATTAATGGTTGACAGTGGTCCTATAAAAAGTAAATATATTAAAACTGATTGGTTTTAAAATGTTATACTAATTAATTTATGTGTAAAGAGGAAGAATGACAGTGTACAAAATGAGGAATAGAAAAGGCTTAATTAATTCCAGTTATTGTATCTAATATAAAATATTAAATGTGTATTGTACTGTAGTCAGTATTTTAAATGTTTTATTAAATTTAATTGCTGCCATCAATTTGTAGTGCGAATTGTAACATCTGTAAAGTAGAAAACATTTGGTGACAAAAAACTATGCAATGCGTAATGGACTGCACCATGTGCAAACGTCTAACTTAGCAGAAAGTAATTTTGTAAAAGTCTGTGATGCAGGAAATGAATTAGTCAATAAAATTACAAACTCAAAAATTTGTATATATTGTAACATGTGGTTTGATTGTTTTTCAATTTTACTACATGCTGTGGTCATAAATCTGTATAAACTAACAGGGAAGTTGTAATTTAATTTTTAATTTTGTTTTCTTTTCTAGGCTTTCTGAAAGTTTATTCATGCTGTCTTGCCTGTAGTAAATTTTTTGATCAATTATAATTTTTTTGTCAGCAAGTATTTTACTTTTTCCGAGACTTATGACTGAAGTAAGCCCCCTTCACTTTGTACACTGTGAGTATATAAATCTATGTGAACATAATAAGTGGATTGCAAAAATAACGTTGTTATTGTTGCTAATCCAAAAAATTATGTTACTGATTGCATCTCTTGTCCCATAAGCCTCTTAGTAATTAACAAATTGGACCTATAGTTTCCCCTGGTCCACATTTCACGAACAAATGTCATTTTACGAGTTTGTGCCCCACACGTATATTTGCAGACGTTTTTCGCACGTGGGATGCAAACGGTGGGTGGTGGAGGGAGAAGAACGAGGGGAGGAGGAATACATTTTTCACTTGACATATTCGCGGGGAAGGAATATCATTTTGGTTTCTTAATTTAAGACGCGAGCTGTAGATAAATAGGCGATAAAGTTGGGTGGGGAGGCACATAGTCTATGCTGTTGCTGTTGCAATCAGGCCCCTCGGCTTGATCATCATGACCGACTTCTTGAGGGTGTAGTCCCATCCTCTCCAGCGGAACCACACAATACCTGTGGATTATAAGAAAATCAGGTTGTTGAAGGTATCTTAATACCTTGCAAGATTCATCAAAGAACTAGAATATACGAATACTGGAAAGAAGTTCACAATGAAGTGATCTGGGTGTGGTTCTAGATAGAAAGCTGCTTAATCTTAAAGGGCTTGTTCCTTAGTTTTGCAGTGATTTCAAAAATATTTTTTTTATTCCTACCTTAATACTCATATCAATATTTTGTTCCACAGTTTTGACACCAATATGTCATAATTTGTAGCTGAATTTTGTTGTAGATATGTACTGGATGGTTTTTAAAATTTCATCACCCAAAATACCACGTTTTTGTCATTAAAATTAGCCAAAATTAAGCAAAATATTTATTTGCTGACAAATGGTACATTATTTTTAAAAACACATCCACAGTATTGTGCATCGTGTGACTGCACATTGTCTCACATTTTTTCCAAGTTTTTGAATTATTGGTTATTAGAGTACTTATGTTTTAATTCCATAATCTTAACGTCCATTGTAGCAACACTCAAAATGTTAGAAATATATATACTAATTGCTTCAAAACTATGTGTGGGCACTATTTAAAATCTATACCCTAAAATTTGATTATGTAAATTTAATATTTCAGTCCATTTACTATAGCTGTAAAGTTAATTGTGCACTTTTTAAAATAGATTTTTTATATTACGCTTGTTACTAACAGACTAGTCTTAAAGCTTTAATTTATCACCATATGGTGTAAGATTTCAGATGCATTATTTACAGTCAAATATACTTCTGTTTTAGGCCTAACTATATATTAGTGGGTTGCAAGGGTTTGAGCTACCTATTTTCATAGGTAGAAAAACAAATATTTAAGTGACTTAGCAGAACACATGACTCAATAATTTTATGCGGTTTCCATCCTTTTAACTCATAGAAAAATACTGTTGATGGTTTCCTGTTACAGTTATTCCTATTACATTTATTATTTGTTAAATCTGTGGGTCGTTTCATTTCTTTGCCACTATATTGTTTTAGTATAGTTTCCCTCTCCACCAGTGTAGTTTTTCTTTTGAATTTTGTAACATGTATTTTTTTACAGTCTTGTGCAGCAATACTGTGTATGTGTCTTATTGAATGTAATTATGTTACGGGGCTATGACTGTTAAGTGGCACAAATGTCTGCACAAAATGATTTCTTTTTATTAATAAACTATGCGTTTCTTGTTTATGAGTCTTTCAGGTGCATTTTGAGCCGGGGCAGCAATTTTGCATTAGTTCTCATTTCTTACTGGCATCTTGTAAATATGCTGTACCTAAAGATGGTGAACTTTCGCGAATTGAATGACCTACATGTTAGAATCAAATATCCTATGCATACTCAAGCCCTGTCTATTCGTTCATTGTCTGCTGTTCCACTGAGTAGCAGCTAGTGGACAAATGGTCGGGACTGAGTTTGCATAGGATATTTGATTCTAACATGCATTTAATTAAATTCGCAAAATTTCACCATCTCTAGCTATAGTCTATTTGCTTTTATTCTGCTGGTTTTCCCCCAATTACCTGCAGCTCTATTTTAGTGGCACATCATTAAATTTTGTACTTATAATTTAAAATGAATTCAAGCATAATGAAACTATCCAAAAAGCCATGACAAAAATATTTTACACTAAGGTAAATGTGAAGAGCATTGTAAGGTGATGCATGCAAGGCAAATGACTTGGCAGACTATTTGCAGTCATTGTTTAGAGATTGGTTAAGAAAGCAACTGTGTCACTTCAATTGATGTTAGCTGACACTGTTTAACTTACTTCCATCCACTTTACCATTTCACTTTTCTTTGATTCTAGTATAACTATTGCAGCATGTATATTGAAAGTACTTTCTTTTAATCTCAGTTTGCTTCTCCAACTGCCATTTCATGGTGGACGTACAATGGTAATCTAACACGAGGAACAGTTACATAAAATTATATAACATGCGTAAGTTAACTGTTTGTAAATTTTAATATTTTTAACATAAAATATCCTTCTAGCAATATTTAATGTGACAAAATTTCTATAATTAACAATAATAATTATAATATTAATACTGTAATGACATTATTAACTAGTAATTGTTAATTTTTTGCCTTTCAGTGGTAGGCCCTATGATTATTCCTTACGTTTAAAATGAATATGAAATTTTAAGATATACATTAACTGTAAATGAAGGCGATCATAGAACATAATTACTTTCACCAATTTTGATTATTATGTTCACTGAATAAAAAAATATTGTACGAGTAGTACCACAAAACTGAAAATATTTGCTTAGTATCATTAGAGGATAAACACTGTAAGAGGTGGCACAACTGTAACACGGACTGGCATTCGGTAAGACCAGGGTTCAATCGCGGGCTTCAGTCATCCTGATTTTGGTTTTCTAGGGTTTCCCGAAATCACTCCAGGCGAATGCTGGGATGGTTCCGTAACAAAGGCCATGACTGACTGCTCTCCCAGCTCCTGTCATTGTGTTGTGTAACTCCATCTCTAAATGACCTCACTGTAGATGAGATGTAAAGCCCACTTACCTTACCATTAGAGGATAACTAGTTTGTATTTTATGTTAAGCCTTGTCAACATGCTAACCTGTGCCATGAAATACTTTTAAGGTTTTTCTTCATCCACAACATTGAATTATTTGGTTCTTGCAATTTTTTTAAAATTAAAAATGAATTGTATAAGTTTTGCTACAGTAGGCTTACATACATTAAGTGTTAAATTCAATGTACATAATCAAGCCTTGACCAGTAAGTTAAGCAAATTATTTGGGTTTGTTGAAAAATATAGTTGCATAATTGCAGGTACTAGTGATCAAATTGTTATGTATCATTCATGTACCGTAGTGCAAGGTACATAGAATATCATATGTAAATGAAAGTTACACATTTTTCTTCTTAGACGTTCAAAAAGAAAGTTAAAGAATCCAACCTGTTGTACAAAGCCAAGTGTAATAGACATGAGGTGGAAGACATCAAGATGTACCAACAATACCCCAGTTGTATAAGTTAGTGTTTTTTATAGACTAATTCTGTGATCACTAAAGATTGCATCACTGTGGAAAGATACAATTCATACCTTGCCTAGCTGTGAGGTCCTGTGGGTCGTTGAGGTAGAGACCATTGAGTCCTCTACCACAAGACTTCCACCACCAACCACCTTTCAACATTGATGCACAGTTCAGGCTCGACCGGTCATTGTCCCTACAAACACAAGTACACATTCACTTTTTACCTGTAGTCTACTGCTCAACCTTTCAGCAATGTATTACGCTGCCCTGGTGCACACACTCACTAAACAGGGCATTTATAAATGTTCACCAATTTTCAAGAGAGCATTTATTTTGGCTACAAATCGGGATGTAGTTTTTAGAAACTTTGTTCACCCATAGGATAGTGTGGATGGTGGCTGTGATTCAAATATGTAAATCACTAAATGCCATAGCAAACGTAAAAAACACTGTGATACATTGGTTTTAGTTATGTGTAGCTTGGTGTAAGATAAATTAAGCCTTCTCACGTAAATGTAATACAGTTTGTTGTACAGTACACAAAACATGGTTAATGTTAGTAAAACATTACTGTAAGTGTGTATAGCTACTTAAAAATGTCTACATGTTAGATGACATACACATGATGCTGTATTTATGGATAAAATACTATCACAAATGAATGTATGTGGTGCTGCCTTGCCTGAAACCTGGGAAGTGTTATGAGGAAAAAAGTCAATACTGTGAGTACATTGAATTGGAAAATATTTGAAAGTGTAATTTTTTTTTGTGTCTAAAACATGTGCACATCTAATTTAAATTGTTGGAACCGTTGCAAGTGTATGCAAAAGTATGAACTTGGAAACAATTAATTTTTTATAAGAAGCAATTCTTCAGACTGTATGCCGATCACTTTTTCCTAATGACGTGGATATTATAAACCCTCAAAAATATCAAGAGCTTATTGTTTACATTGGATTTATTAGTTTCCAGAAAAATGTTTGGATATTACTGTGAGGTACTTACAATGATGGAATCCTTTCAATGAATTCTTAATTTCGTTTCCATTAAGTTGTGCAAGTTGGAGGCTATAACTTGTAGTTTTCTCGATGTATTTAAGTGCATCGTTAGACGACATTACGAAATGTTCTTTCTAGATAACTACTATTACCTTAGGAAATACACTTTGCCGAGTTGTAAGGCTAAGGCCATTCTCATAGATTAAATATAGATAAATTACTAGTCAGTAATTATTCTGTAGTTGAAATTACGAAATAAAATTTTGTACGTTGACGTACCGGTAAATTTATCGGGCCATTTCAAATTGCATCCGTAATTACATACATGCAGTGTGAGCCTGCTATCGAATCAGAACGCGTGTGCGCCTGCACGTGAAGGCAGACCCGCGCCACATTCGTGTTGAGTGGGTTGCTTGTAGAACACTGTTAGGCGCTACCGTTTCAGGACTCAAACTTTATTAAACCACTAGTTTTCAAGAGGCCTCCTGTACCTAAGCGTGTTGAAAGTACTAACGATTGCGTGGGTATAGGATACTTTATATATTTACTAATGGGTTGGTTTCATTTTAATTTTAGATTGAATAACCGTATTAGCCGTACGATTTAGTTTTGGGGTTTTAGGCTCTTAATTTTTCCTGGATGTTACTACACGGAACTAATGAAATAGTAAGGACGCCGGTCTGTTTTCAGATCGTCTCTATCTTATCTATTTTGTTTATTCAGTTACTCATATGCGGTGAAATTCGTCACGTTGACTCGGATGAAAAAAAAATTGCAGTGAACAGGTCACGTCTACACTGAATAAATTTAAGGACAAAGTCATCGTTGTTAGCCAGTTATTCATAATCCCTTAAAGTCCAGGTGGGTAATTTTTTTTTTTTGGCTTACTAAATATTTCATTTTCCGTAGAAAGTTCACAAGTTGCTGCGAACGTGACCTGTTGGCTGAGACACAAACTGCAGTAGTGATGTATTCTGCTGGATAAATAATTTGTATTTCTACTGGGTGAAGGTATAGTATACGTTGTATTTTGTGGTGTTTAACTCGGTAACCCGTATACACTATGTTCGACCAGAAAAGTTTTGTATGATCAGTGTGGTAATCTCATAATTTCAGTTTCAGGTTTCTTCAATTAAGTAATAGTGTGTAGTTCATTCTCTTCTTTATAGTTACTGGCTTGTTTCTTCCAACATGCCCTCCATCCTAGCCTAACATGTCAAAGTGGTTCTCTCCACAGTATATTACGCATTAAACCCGCATGTTAGACGAGCCACTCACCTGTTATATGTGGAGAACGGACTGTTGTTGCTGCCGTACCATGGGTCGTTGAGGGAATCGCCAGCGTTGCCCTCATATCCGTCGATCTCAAGTTTGTAGTACTCCCCTTCCGAGTAAATCTTGAAGTGTGTATACTGCGCGTACCTGGAACATAAACATTTTACAATTATTTTTAATTTAATGCCGGTATTATCGTGACAAAATTTATGTACCTGTGTTATGGAGATATATTCAGAATATTTGGTGGCGTCTAGTGTGGAAAAAAATCACGTGTACCGATGTACGACCTTCTACATAAATCAAGCCATTGTATAACATAATTGCGTGAAAAATGTCATACTTCTGAAAATACTTCGGTAGGATTGAAAATTCTGGTTGACCTACTTAATTTTTAATCCTCGAAAATAGCAGCCTGTCGTATTGTGTTTTGATAAGTTTATGAGAGACAAATTAAATGACGTTTGATTACAAGTCCGAACGTAATTGGTTCGAGTACATTTTGGAATGTTTTTTTTCGATAGCCGTAATTCGTAATGGAAGTCGCCCAAGCATTGGCGTTGGTCCTCATGCGATTTGTTTTGAACCATTTACCATTTTTTTAAGGATATCCATGCTTTTCTTAAATTGAAACTTGGTTCTTTAATATGTTAGCATGTGCCTTTCTTGTTCGACCTTAAGCCAACCATCATAAAGTAGATACTTCTATAAACAACTACTAAAATCAGTTTAGGTAGTTAATAGAATTAGTTACGCAGAGAGTTCTATGAGTTTTGCGGTTTTTTAATTGTTCTTGTTTAGCAATTTTTTGTTAATGTGACTCACTTTGATTCACAAAGACTGATGAGATTGCCATAGTCGGTCACAGTTAGATTTTTCGCCGATGAAGTAGGTTTATATTCACTTATGTAACATATATTTGAATTTTTATATTCTGCGTGTCTGCACTAACAGAGAGGTAGCAGAGTGAATCTTTTAACACGGCCAAATAATACAGTTACTTCGTCCAAAAGTAGTAGTAACTAAACCGATGACAGACGCTCTAATATGTCAAATATTTCGAGATACAGCTTATGGTCAATGTAGGGATATTAAAAAGTACTTAGTGACCATATGGCGTGTTCATTATAGAAGTATTTCTCCACCCTCCGTCTTCTCACCGCTTGGTTAGTTTTAACGCTTGCTTCTGTTTTTTGTATTACATTTCGCTTGCTACAAGTTCGTTCTAATTAATGTATGGAATCAATTACGAATGTGCTACTGTATATTGTTTTTATTTTTTTTTTTACTGGCTTGATTTGGTTTCGAATGACTTGTTTGCCTGAACTTTATCAGTGATTAAATTGAAAATTTTAAACCGTGTAGGCATTAAACACATTTTAAATGAACACTAAGTTCTGAAGTATGTACAGGGTCGCACGCGATGGAGGAAAAAATGGGGGAGGGGCAACAAGCCGGATTCCTCCTCCTCGAAATTAGTCCTGACCCTCTTACTTTACGGAAACTGTTTAAATAGCACCATTTTGCACACTAAAAAACTAATTTTCTCGGAGGATGGCCACTGGACCACCCGATGTATTGGGGAGAAGGGGATCGGTGTTACTTTATAACATTCTCAAATCTGGAACCACGTACTTTTTTAATTGGTGTATTAGTCGGAGTTATTATAGTTTAATGTCACGTATAACATAACCCAGTAATAAAGCATATAAAAGCAAACATTCGTATATACTTTTCTCATGGTAAATATTCCGCGGTTTATAATATCTCAATATTCATTTCTCTCGGTAACATTATTTTGTTTCTCGCTTTATTACCGCTCTGTATTTGCTTCACTAGAACTTCTTGGTATTCGTGTCACTTTTTAGATTCTTCGCATGTAATTAGAGTGATTTGGCTTGTGACTTTACTAATTTACATATATTGCTTAATATTTCTCTTGCATTTAACACTAAAATATCGTATTAATTACGCTTAAATATTGTAATGTTTGGTAGCATGTAATTTTTTTTTTTTACTTAATCCAGAAATGTATTCACAGTCGGTGATTATAATGGCAGAGCCTACTCCAAAACCCTGGTGAGAGCGAAGATAAGGGAAGAGCGAAGATAAGGGATTTACGTATTATATTTTAGTATGTAAGACATATTCACTATTTTCTGCGTTGTGAAGGGCTTAATATAGCTACAGAAATTTAATTGTTGACAGAGTGTTTTATTAGGCGTTTCCGAGAGGTTGTTTTTTTAGGCACGAAAATATTTACTTGCTCACAGTTTTCAGGGCATTAAAATGAAAGCAGGAAAGATCACGAATCAGTTTGGGCCCTACGTAGAATAACAGAAAAGTCGTTGTGGAGCCTTTTATGTATGTTCGACAGGTACTGAGCCCCACATAATATAAATTAACAGTTAAACCCCTATCCTTGCTGTCGCCAGGGTTCTGAGGTAAGCAGGTGCCTGAATCTCCGCGGCTTACGTCTTGGCGATGCAGAAACACCTTTCAAAGTAATCGATTTTAGTAGTCGACTATTTCGGATTGTTTATTTGATTGAGTCAGTCACTACCTTTAGTGAGAGAATGTGCGAATGAATTATCGCAGTAAACGGGACACTGCCGCCCCAGCAGCTTTCACGGCCTCGTCGTCCCTGCGTCGTTTTCCCACGGGCGTATGCCCTGGCCTCGATCGAGCGAGCGAGCGACTGCCGCGTGCGATATCTGCCGGTGAAAGTGAAACTGCGAGCAGCATCTGCCTGACTAGCCGCGGGCTATCCGGCGCGCAGCGATTTGCAGAGGTGGCTCCCCGTCTCCTGACCTATACACTTCACGCTGCAGTAGCCTGTCTCTTGAACTCTGCTGCTCAAAGCGAATATCGGGTCAACTGCTGAAATTGCCAGCACTTAGCGGTCGTCTCTCTAGCATGTTATTGCTAAATGCCTTCTTGCATTTCAGACTCCTCAAACTCCATACAGGATGAGTCAGAAAGGAGTGCGTTGATTTCCCGTAGTGATAGCTTATAAAATGGAGGTTGAAAATGTGTTACTGGATTTCGTTTCTTGGACATAGTCCATTGCGATATAGATGACTGCCAAAGAAAACTAAAATAATAGAAAAACATTAAAAAAGAGTATGCTTTAGTCAATGGATACATTGACAGCATAAAATTCCGTAAATGGAATCGGGTCAGTTAAAAACAAGGACAAACAGATAATAAATTAAAAACCCAAGACATGACCAAGACAGACGACACAAATTTGAGGTCTCCTTTGGCAAACAGAAAAATGTATGACCCACAAAATAAAAATACGACACACCAGTATCATATCAGACACAGTGATGAGACGAAACAAAAATAACAGTAGGTATCAGACACGAACAGAAAAACAACAAATGACACAACGATGAGACGAAACAAACACGGTAGTTTTCCAGACAGACAGTAGGTATAACAACGTTTCGGGAACTGGAATTTGTTCTGTCATAAGGTACAAACACACACAGGATTCAGGAACACGCATGCGACTGAGCTTTCAATGTTCATGAAAATGTCTTTTCAATTTGACAGTAAATTCCCATTGAAATTACTTTTTTAACCAAGGAAGTCACGACTACTTAATATTAAGCATCAAAGCTCTGGACGGTGTATAATTAATGAAAGATGAAGTTTTTTTTTGTTTATTTAGGTAAGTGTAATTTTAGTGTGATTTTCAGGGTATGTTTCTTTCTTACGAAATTTTCATGTAGATATTATTATCTGTAAGTTGAAGGTCTCATGGGGAGACACCTGCTATTAGACGAGGATGAGCGTGCGGTGGTTTGCCATAGTATATCATTACTCCCACTATATTTACTTTACAGACAAATTTAAAACACACTTTCTGCTTACTTTTTTGCTATCGCCACGCAAAGTTACCATACTCCGTCTGAACTCTTCATGTATGTATACCTTCCCGTTACGTTATTGTTGATCTCTTTAAATGTGTGTTTTAGAGTGGCATTTGTAGTATAGACTTGTTAATTGTTGGCGTTATGAATACCACCAGCTGAAATATTACCGCTGGCGGGATAACTTTTATGTTGTTTTTGACAGTCGCGTTTCCTTGTGTTTTTTTTTAAATCGTGTCTGTAGTTATGACGTATGTCATTATTCTCATTTCTTATTCCAAAGAAAATTTTGTTTCTTTTTCTGTGCTGCTGTTACTTTGTTCTTGTCGATATTTGCCAACAAAAATGTTGCCGTTACATTAAGTTTGATCAATGAAATTTATTTTCAGCAATTAGTTTGCGACATGATTAAAAATGCAGTGGATTGCTCATCACCGATTTTACATGTTATAACTTAAACCTAGCTAAACATTATTTTTTACTCACCTCGTTCGTTTCGACTACATCACTGTAAAAACTTGGTACAATATTTTCTTAACACCGTTCGTAGATTTTTATAGTTGGTGTTATAATATGGATAACCAGTTAGAATTTTTCATTACTTTATTACTTGGTACCGTTTGTTAATGCAATAAACATATCTTGTCTGATTGTTCAATCTTAAGTAATGTATCTGTCGGAAATAAAGTTGTAATAATCGGTTTTTAAGTGGCCAACGACAATTTCTGTAGGCCTTTGTGCTCTTGCGCCGAGCATGGTGGCGTTCTTTTAGACATTTTTTCCAGTATAACTGACCGAGTAGTAACCTTTTTAGTCTCCTGTTTTCTTCGTAAGTTTTTTAGATACTTTTTCCGAAATATAGTGTTGCAGATGACACGTGTAAGGTTTCACATTCACTGGTCGAGCTGCACCCATCTTCGCATTTGCTAATTCCTATACAGTAGTTTCGTGGTTTTAATAATTATATAGGCCGATTATCCCTTTCCATATTTTCTTCAATTTCCTATGTTGGGAGACTAGATGGCTGGTCCTCCTGAGTCCGAATTAAAGCCGGCTACGAAAATTCTCGCCATTTTCTAACTTCCTGCACAGTTTTAGATGCATCCTGTTTGCACAACAGAATTCATCGCACAATGCTCTAGAAACAATAAGCATTTGGTCAGTAACTTAATTTTAGCTGTTCTAAAGACTTCTTGTTCATTGAATCGCGAGAGTAATCAAAAGCTACTCATGGACTAGCTTCCAACGACCGTAATAACGTTGTCTTTATTCGGGGGAAGAGTGTTTTGATTGCTGGTCCGTCTCCAGTGATGTCTTCACTCATTAACAAGAAGGTTTTTCTGTCTACCGGCCGAGTGATCGCGAACGGTTGAGGGTCGACACGCGAAGGCCACGCGCTCTTTCCGCGCGATCCAGGCCGTGGGGTAATCGTCCCGCTGTGCAGTGATCTGGGGGGCGAGGGTGTCCGCTCGAGGCAGGATCAAGGCGAGCAGGTCTTCACTTTCACACGAGGGAGCATCGCCTGCATCCCTCCTCCCTTTTCCTCTGGCCTGCATATGAAAGCTAGGGCGATCACGTCCCGTGAAAGTAGAAAATAACAGTCGCACTGGTCTGTTTTAAATCAATTTCAAAGTCTAGCGGTTCGTAACATTTACATATATGGAAGAAAAAATCATTTTTCACTTAAGCTTTGGGTCTGTGACGCTACTGAGAAATCAGCACTAAGTTGGTGATTAATGCATATGTCAAAACTTATGGCAGATGTTAGGGAGAAAACTTTTAACGGCGTCCCCCACCTTAGAGTCCTAGTGTGAGTTATTATAGGGGATTCCATGTTGAATTATATGTGGCTCGGTATTTATCGAACCTTCGTGCACGCTACTACTGACTTTTTTATCCATCAATTATTCGATGTGGACTGACAAGGTTAGCGTATCTGTGGACTGCGTGTTTCAGTTTGCTGTGGGCTTACCACCTCTAAAATTATTAATTTTGTGTTCAGGACAACGCATGTCTTTAAAGAGAGTTTCGTACTTATTAGTGTATGGTATTAACAGATGTCTTCAGATTGAAGAGTTAATTATGTTTTTATCCATAACGTTCTCACCTTCAAGGCTCTCTGCCTTCCAAGCTAGCTGCCATGGAGTTTAAATAGATAATTAATTTTAAGAAATTGGTTTTTAATAAATATATTAATCATTAAAGCAAAAGGTATTTTACAGAAAAATAACTAAAAAAAAAAAAAAAATCATCGCAGAATATAATTATAAAAAATTTCGTACACTAATTTTTTTTGGTGAAATGTAAATTTTACTGACACACTTCAGATAAACAGTATATTTCCAAACAATTTGCAAGGTTTCTTAATGTACGAAAGTTGTCCCACAGTATATCTGTTGAGAAGCAATATGTTTATATTTAGCATCGATTCTTTTTCAAACTAATGATTGCAAGCTTGACAGGCGGAGTCCTTAGTGACTGGTTAAATTGTGAAGGTAACCGGCTTCGTACTTACTTTACTTACAAAACTACAGTTGTATCTGTCTGGTAGTTTACGACTGTCCAGTTTGATTGCACTCATTGCGACACCCGTCCTTTTGTTGGTGGTTTCAAGCTTGCTACCATTTTAATTGGGACTTAGTTGTAAAATTAATTGCTTCTCAGTGGTATACTTTTAAAGATAACGATTTTAAAGATAACAATTTTAAAGAAAGAATCCCACGTAAAATTTCTGGGATAATATTACCGTATGAGAAACTTCGCCAATTTTTAATACTTTGGGCTTGGCATTTGTTGACATTCAGTACTGGATTGTTTTATTTTTCGCTTTTTTGTTAATTCTGAGAAAAAAAAGCGTTCGATTTGCGGTTATAACAAAACTTCTGTTTACTTCGCGCTACAGTACACCTAATTCTACTGGAATTATAATGAATTATTAGGTCACAATTAGTCAAACAAATAAATATTAAAATATGCCTGCATTGCAGTGCAAGGTAAACAGAATTTCCGTTATTATAGCAAATTTCCCATTTTTCTTCTCAGAATTAAAAGAAAATAGCGAAACATAAAATTATATAATAGGGCGACTGTTGCCGGGCCTTAATGTAATTTGAAGTTTTATATTTCGGGAAAAAAATTAAATAAACATAAAAACCCTTTATATTACAAGATTGTTATTAAATCTTACGTAGAACACTTGTAATTTAAAATGATAATATTTAAAATATAGGGCCATTGATAATTGATTTTAGCATTGATTAGCCATTCAAACTCTGTGACTAAAGGTAACGTAGGTATCGTACGTAATAGGTTGTGTGGTATGACGTGACAGTGATGTAAACAGTAACAGTGCTATGCCTAACCAACCTGAAGATGTATTTTCTCCACTGACCTCTTGTTCCCTTCGAAGTCCTCCAACTCTATTCTGAGCATGTAGTCTTCGTTGTTGGTCAGCATGTAAATGTTTTCGTTGCCCAGCCAGAACTCCTTGGCCGGGTTGCCGAAGCCATTCTTGTAGTCCGCCCAGTCTCTGTTGAAGTTCTCGCGCGGCTCACCGAAGTCGTCTCTCCTCTGGATAACCTGTAACCATCACACACGCACACTTGTCACGAAAGCTACTGTAAAGCAGTGAATAACTCGCAAATATATATATATATATATATATATATATATATATATATATATATATATATATATAAATACTTACAGGATATTCAATTTAAAACCGAACAGACCAGTAGAGTTGCTCACATTCAGTCAAAAATAAACTAGAAAATACATATTATTATCTTTTAACGGCTGAACAGATTTACAGATTTCCTTGAATCATAGCTAAAAACCATCTCGATCACGTCAGCTTTCAAACAGAAAACTGCATACAAATTGGTCCATTTGTTTAAGAGCTACGATGCCACAGACACACACAAATATACACATTAATATGTCCTAGTTGAAAATATCTAGGATTCATTGTGTATGTAGCTGCATTCAGTGCATCGTTGCTATGCAACATTTCCTGGAATAAATTGTTAAAAATTAGAAAAGAGCTCATCATCTTTAAATGGCTGAACATATTTCCTTGAATCATAGCTAAGAACAATCTCGACCAGGTCAGATTTCGAACAAACAAAACCGCATTAAAATCGGTCCATTCGTTTTGGAGCTACGATGCCATAGACAGATACACAGATATACACAGACACGTCAAACTTATAACACCCCTCTTTTTGCGTTAGGGGTTAAAAGTTTATTATTTGGAAGTGTTCGAGTAGAAAATAGACTGAATACGTTTTTTTTTTTTTTTAATTAAAGGCTTTTGTTTTAAGGCTACGGGATCCAAATGACCCTGATTTTACGAATACAGTTTTTTTATTATAAAAGGGAGCTGACCGCCTCATAGAATTTGTTGAAAATTGTTTTTAATACGTTGCTGAATTGTTTCAAAACAAAATATTACGTAATTTTACCTAATTACCGACTTTCATCAAATGTCTTAGGTCGACAACTAGCCAAAATTATCTAGATAAAAATTGCTTTGAAGAAATTAAGATGCATAGTATAAACAGTGTTCAACAAATCTGCGAGTTCGTTTAACAATATCTGCTCCTTTTTATGGTTGACCGCTCAGTGGTTGTGGGCTAAGTGTCCCGGGTTCTATTCTCGTAGAGATAAGTATGTACAGTTGCCTATCAAGGTTCAGGACTGGGTGTTGTGTTGTCCCTTCATACATATACTGTGGAAGACAATGTCGAACCACCGCAGTATCACCTCGCGTATTCGTCCTCGGGGCTTTCATCACCCGGCAGCCACTGTGCTTCTAAACCTTCCTTCTAGCAAAACACCACTCATCACCACCACCACCACTTCCTTTTAGAATTAAAAATATATGTTTTAAAATCAATTCGATTTAAATAGAGACCCATGGTCGTAAGAGAATAAACGAATTATGCTGACTAAATTTAGTATTCTTAAAAAAAAAAAAAAAAAAAAAAGGTTGTGCCTCAAGACCTTACAATTTTTTCTTGATTAGTTATTTCTTTGACGTCTTAACAGTCTTTATTGTAGGGTGTAGAGTTGTAAAATTTGATGAGGTTGGTGGCTAGTGCCTCGGGCAACGTCGTGACTTAAACCACAGAGCGCCTATGACTTGCCTAATAGAAGGATGGTTTTGCAGCTCTACGAAATTACCGTACTCTGTATGAAGGTCAGTGGCCACAGAACACGCAGTGGAAAATATTCAGGAAGGAAATCTTCTGCACCTGAAAAATCCTCGAAACATCCTGGGATTACAGTAATTCATATTTCGTTTGATAGTTAGGTTTTCATGTCATGGAGCAGGGCTATGGACACGGAAATAGTTTTTTTTCTTCCCGGTGTAAGATGACGCTTCTCATCCTGTTAATTTTTATTCGCGGCCGGCGATATGGTTCAAACCCACAACCTACATAGCTGTGTTCGAAATCACGGTGCTATTTTGTGTTACTGAGTTGTGGTCAATGCGATAAACTCGCTAACGTCAAAAATGGAAAATATGTAAGCGAACTCTGACGAGGCCTTCGAAACCGTCTTCGTTTTGTAAAAAGCACACTACGTACGCGCAGGATTTTTTTTTTATAATTAAATATTTATTTATTTATTGCACTCATGTCGGGTTAGCACATGCGTACTAACGACTCACCCTGTGTATTTTACGTTACGTTTACAACGAAACTATGATAGTTCCTAATAAACAAGAAAAGTACTAGAAGCTCACTGCTTAGTCCCGAGCCAAGTGCTGCAATGTTAAAACACTGGACTCACGTTCAGGATGGCCCTTGTTTGATTCTCGGCTCGGCCATCCTGAGTTCGGTTTACCAGGGTTTTCCGAAATTACACCAGGCGAATGCTGGGATTATTCCTTAATACAGGTCCTGAAAGAATCCTTACCAAACCATTCCTGCATTTCCAGTGTTCGCTTTGTGCTGTCCGGGACCCTTAAAAATTATATATATATATATATATATATATATATATATATATATATATATATA
>PNEQ01121675.1:0-13774 GCA_003012365.1 Medauroidea extradentata | reverse complement strand
GGAAGATTTTCTCAGGTACGGAGTGCTGACCAGCTGCAGACGGTGCATGTACCCTGTACTTGGGACGGTGGACGGTAGAGGCGAATGAGCGTTGAGGACGAAGGTAGCATAGGCGGGGCTTGACGGCGGAGATGCCCGAAGCAAGAGATCGGTTCGGGAGTTGTCGTGTTGACCGAGGCGAGCGAGTGACGTGATTGGAAAGTGTTGTGATGGCTGCTGCAAGCGACGGACGTGTTTGACGGTGGTTGCGGAGTTTCTGGTGTTCAAGGGTCAGCCCGGAGGAGGCTGGAGTGATGGACTTCGAGATGTGATGAGTATTAACACTGGTGTTAGTTAGTTCATAAGGAGTTAGGCTAGTTTTGTATGTAGAAGTAGTCGTGTGTAGACGTTGACAGCGGGAGGATGTGACACGAATGGAACGACTGGGCTTGAAAACTCCGGAGGTGTTTACAGGTCAGCCTACAATCATGTTGAAGACTGTAGCACACCGTAACTGCGCGAGGAGAGGCGGCAGGCTTAAGATGTTACGAGCTCACACTTAAAATGTTCTATCAGAAGGTGCGACAATGATATTTCTTTTCAAATTTCTTTAAAACTAAATTGCCTTAATTGTAACTTGTTGTTCAGTAATTAGTGACTGTCTCGTGCTTAACTTTTAATTTGTCTTCGGTTTGGTTAGTTTCGTTAAATGTAATTTATGTATACCATGGTCACCCTTAAGATTCGGTGTTGTCTGGTACAGATGATAGAGAAATATGTTTTGTTTGTGGAGTAATCGAGACGCGGTAGTTTTGGCCGGTCTGTATGTTTATATCTCGTGGCCTGAGAGATTTCTGGTTTAAAGTAATGTCGTGATGTTGTTATGCCTCTACAGGAGGACAGATATATTTGTAATGAAACTGAAAGGCGGGTTCACGAGCTCTACTTCTGTTTGTTTGTAAAGAGATATATTTATAATATTCCAGTACGTCAAATTAAAATTTTGTGACTGTTCTCTTGGTAGCGTGTAATGTTTTGACGCGCTTTTATTTAAGGCCGCATGAGGCCGAGTTCATAATATATCTTCTTTTTCTTTGTTGTTATTGTTTGATCACTATGGTAAAGCAGTAATCGCGTCGTCGTGCAAATTGTAATTCATCTTTTTTATTTTAAACTGTTTGTTTATGTGTCTGTTATTGTTTTTTTTATTTGTTGCGGTAAATAAACCAATGGTGGTTACTTGAAAGTATTCGTGTTTCTTTAAGAAGTTTGTCCCTGCTGTCAACTATAGTGGTAATTGTTTTGAGTAGTTTAGTATAGTAACTCCATTAGTATAAAGACCTATTTTCTTAAGGCTACAGAGGTAGTTCATATATGACCTACTACCTTTGAGGTTATGTTTACATGCGAAGAGACACCACACACACAGTCGCACTAATCCCTCTATGTAACGATGCCCAGTACATCTCCCTTATTAATGCTTATTATGAATATTTGACAGTTGTTTTAAATACTGAGCTACGTAAGTAAATTTTGAAATGTTGTGTATAGTTGGTTTACCCCCTTGCAGTGAGTTGCTGTTGTTTGTTTACATTTGAAACATCCCCCCTGTTAATTGTTGTTGTTTTGATGTGGATGTTTGGTATGGGCCTTAATTTTTAGATTTTCTTTTGTTTTTGAGGATGAGCCCATGGTGGTTAGAGTTTAATTGAGAGTGAAGCAGATAGTTTATCCCCTACTTATGAGTTGCTCTGCTCACTGTTCATGGCTATGAAGGTTATGGCCCCTTGCAGAAGGATTTATGCACCCATGTGAGTTGGTGTGTGATAGTAACCATACTACAGAATAAAGTATTTGTGTTGTTGACAGAGAACTTGATGTTTGGCTAGCCATAGTTGGTACCCCTGGTTGTGTGTACAGCTGCTCATACCTAACCTATAGGTACACTATTCATTTGTTTACATGTGGTACCTGGTAACATCCACTCTAATATTGTTTTGTTACGTTTTTTTTATATACAAATTAACTCTTTTAAATATTTTGAACATTTTCACTCTTAAATCAACTGGTGATCCTCTGGCAGTAGGTGAAGCCTGATATTATTATTCTTACAGATTACTACAATGACACATATTTTATTTAGTAATTATTAAACATTTATTACACTTGGTGTCACACTTTTCACCAGTTCTATTATTATTTTTCCCCCTCTTAACAAGTGGTTGGAGGCACCGGTCACAGTGACCCGCCTCGTTAGTTGATTGTTACATCCTTGAATAAGTGCAACCGACATACCCCCTTAACAGTATAGTAAACATCTGGAGCGGCCCTCGCCCGGCCTGTGTGCAGTGCGGGATGAAGCCAGGGGGCGGAGCTTATGCCAGTCTTGAAGACTGGCAGAAGAGCTGGAAACGGAAAATACGATGCCTCATGCGCACGAATATGAGTAAACGTTTCTCTCAGTCTCTCCGAAACTACAGTTTCAATCGATTTGAAATTATTAAGACTAACACATTGTTCATTTTTTGTCATTACTGACTTGATTTAGAAAATAAATCACCCCAGACAATTTGTAAAAAAAATATTTAGTCAATGTCCACCAAAAATTTCAGAAATTTTGTAACAGAAAAGTTAAGATGCGTACTTTTTTTTTGTTTTAAAAGATAGATGGGGGGTGTCAGCGGATAAAATGAGGAGGAAGAACCAAAGTTTTACGTGAATATTGCAGAATCATTATATCTGAGCCGGTATTCGAGAAATGGCCTGAGAAAATCAGTGCAGTTTGCGGTTAGCGCGCAGTATCAGGCATCGTGCGTATAGGCGATACACATTAAACGACGTTTCTATGATCATATCAATTTTACGAATTAACTGCAACCAGTTGACTTGACACTGGTAATATATGCTAATGGATTATCGCTTTATAACTCATAACTGCAAAATATACATTTTTAAAAATGTTTTGCATATAATAATAAACTCAGTTTAACAACACTCGATGAAAATATGCTAACTAAATAAACTCTGTATCTTAAAAATAATGCTGAACAATAAATCACTTAAAACATAAAATATTTCACTACTAGGTACAGCTGTTCATATTATTGCCTCATATGGCCACGTGTTTTGTTCGAGCTATAAATTAATCTCTCATGAATAGAAAAGTTTTACATTATAAAAATCAAAATTAAATAATAAATGAGCTAAAAATTTCGAATGGAACTTCAATTTAAATTTATTGTCTTTAAGAAATGGATTAAATTTATAGAATCGCTTGTATGTTGATTTGATATACAATACACACAACACATGCACAGTTCAGAAAATAATTGTAAAATTCAAAATGAAACTGTTTCAAACAACAGTCACGTGTGCAAATATACATTAAGTAAACTTACGCTTACTGGTTTCTAAACAATAACAAGTGCAATTTACTAATTTCACAACTTAAAAAAAATTAGCTGCTATTATGTTTAGAATTTAAGTGAACATAGTGTTGTACGTATTAAATACATACAAAACATTTTATTATAAAAATAGGAAAGCAAACTTACCTGAAGACAAATATTGTACATTTACTAGCTTGCATAAATCAAAAGTAAACTTTTACACATTTTTAAAGGTAGTTTGTTTTATAAACACGAAAATACATTTAATCATACAAAAATGAACACCTTAGAAAAATGTAATATAAAGAAGTTATTGTTACAATGCAGTTACCTCGTACATGTAAATATATTACAAAGTTGCTTATCCGTATAATCCAAACGAAAATTGGAAACCAACCCTTAGTAGTTTTATACAATATAAGTGCAATCTGCTAACATTATTACAACATAATAGAATTAGGTGTCATTATGTTTTGAATTTAAGTTACCACAGTGTTACAAAAGAGAACACTGACTTTCTGATGGAATGAATGGCTGACTGTCATATCAAACTGCAGCCCAAACATCTGACCCTAGAAATACACAATATTTTGTGTGCGTTCCCTTTAGGTCGTAGGCGAGCACTAAGAAAAGATGTTTCGAAATTCGTCCCCAAAGGGGATGAAAAAAGGTTGAATGTGGTTTATAAGATCCGTCTACATAGCTCGAACCCGACGGCCTATCGTCGTTGCTTTTACTTCAACGGGTAAATCATAAAAGAGCATATTAGCCAATTTAAGGGTTTTTGAAATTCAGCCTTTAAGGATGTGAAAAGATCCGAAGTGTGTTTTCGATAAATTATCGATATCTATCGAACCCTTCGAAACACAGAGTTACTTTTTACTTCAACGTGATGCTGATGTGAATACCCAAAAACCAACTTTTCGATTTTTCGAAATTCGACTTATAAAGAGTAAAAAGGGGGAAGTGTGTTTCTTTATTAATCGTCTGTACAGCTCGAACCCAATGGGCTATCGTCGTGATTTTTACTAAAATTTTAGAAATATAAAAATATGTAACATGGGACTTCAAGACGTTTCGAGAGTCTTTAATTAAGAGGGTGAAAATACGTGAAATGTGTTTTGGATTATTCTCCTACAACTATCGAAACAGACGAGATATCGAATGTTCTGTTTGCTTCAGAATGATGTTTATGTAATTACCGAAAATATATTTCGGGCTAATTTCCAAATTCTACTCCAAAGACGTAAAAAAAAATGTAAAATACGTTTTCGATTCGTGATCGATATATATCGATCTCACAGAATTTTTAGATAATCGCACGATTTTTTTCTTAAGATTAATGCTTATACTTGAACTGCCGTTTGTTGATTTTTCGAAATTTGACATCTAAGAGGGTGAAAAGTATATGAAACGGGAAGTGTTTTCAAATAATCGCCATTATATTTTTTAATCAACGGGCTATCGTCACGATTTACACTTAAAGTTAGCGCAAATAAATAGCCTTTTTTTATTCGAACACTGACAGGGTGAAAATATATGTAATATATTTTAAATAAATCTATGAGTGCTATCGAACCTGTTGAGATATAGAGTTGGTTTTTGTTTTATGCTGATGAATACGTAAATGCCCGTAAACCGAGTTCATAACTATTCTAAATCCGAGCTCTTAGAACTGTGAATTATTTAAAATTTCTTTAAATGAACCGTTGATTACGCTTTAACTCAATGGATTGTCGTCGTGATTTTGACCTCAGTTGGATACTTATACGAATTTTCAACACGTGATTTTGCAATGTTAGATCACTAAAGAGGTGGAAAAGCGCAGAATTTGTTTTCATTTACCCCATGATATCTTCCCGACCAGTTGAGATATTAAGATATTTCTTGCTTCATAATGATGGTTACGTAAATACGAAAAATAATTATCTCAGTTTTTACTATGAGAAAATGGCTTTCTAACACCAGTTTATGAATGGGATGGGAAAGGGGGGGCGGGGAAATGTAGACTTTGTAAACCTCTCAAAGTAGACGAACAAAAAAAAAAACAAGAATAGGATTAGGCCTACGTAAATAATTAATAGGGAAGTTAAAATTCTGCAATGGTGCACCCAAATACACTAAAAGAAATCACCATCTCTCCACCGCACATGTTAAAACTCGCTTCTGGATCGACAATGCGCCCTCCCCTATTCCTCTTTCGGCCTCCTTCGTCGCGGAAGTGGCTTCACCCCCACCCTAGCGAGGGCCACTCCAGATGTTTACTATATATAACCTCCTTGGTTGTTACAGTGGTGCTATGGCAGAAAGGGGGGGGGGGTGATGGATGGAAAGAGGGGGGAGGGGGCTGCCGGCCGGCCCAGACCTTTTGTGGTGGCGGACCATCCCCTCTTCTGACTTCGAGGCACTTGATTTCCATTTACTATTATCTATTAAACTAATCCTAAATTATTTAAATCTAATAATACAACTAAATTACCATTATTTTCAGTACCAATGTGTCAAGACGGTTAATTTGATACCCGACACGAGGTATCTAAATCACAAATGCACTTTTTTTCAATTTACATAGTTAAGTATACTGAGATATACAAAAGTTCCACTTTGGCTCGTCACACCCTCATCGTGTCTCTAATTTCTGCCAACTGCTGCCTTGATTGTTCGGTTTGCCGTTCGAAAAGTGCCTGCATGAATAAAATCAAACTCTGAATATTTTACTCACTCTGCGGGCTACCCTGTACTGCCTGCAAAGTGTTGTCGTAACTCTGACTTTTCTCTCTCGTCTCACCATTTTCCCTACTACTAATCATGTCGCCGCCCAGTGACCCTGAACCTTCGTCCGCCGACAACACATTATTCTCGCCCCTATAGAGACTTCTTAAAGATACATTACCGTCAGCTGACCAGTTACCCTCTGTAACCATTGTTACACGGCGATCCGACCAGTCCAAATTATATGAATTCCGTCAGGCGACCCTTAATACATAACATGAACACAAATATATACAATAAATGTATATCTACAGACCACCTGGCCCATAGAAGATGAAATATACGTCGCATGTGCTGAATAGGCCACACACACCAAAATGCAGCCGTCGGTTCTGATGAACTCGTCAGTGGCTCTGTAAAGTTGAGAGAATAACGGAGTTCTTAGCTCACCAAACTGCATGGGTTGACATGGCGCCTTCAGTTGGTCGTAGACACTCGCGCTGCTGAACTCTGGAAGCAGGAGGTCGCTGTTAATCGCCCAAGCTAGGCACCCGGCACCTCTCCGTCGCTGTAGTCTCCGCCGTCGAGTCTGGCAGCTGACGTCGCTTCTCCGCGGTGTCGTTCTCCGTGGTGTCGCTCGTCCAGGGATGTCGTCCGTTCGTTCAGTCCTCGGTCGACTCTCGTTCGCGGCACCCACGGTTCGCGTCTCAGTTCTGGCAGTCTTCAGGTTCCAGCGCGTACTCAACAGCTCAAGGCGAGTCTCGGCCGGGACGATGTCACGTCACAGTCACAGTTCGGAAAGTCCGTTCTTATGCTACGTCGCTCACGGCTCGAACAAGAGACTAAGGCGCGCGGTTATTTAGGCCTTTGGTTGGTGCGCTATGTATCGAGACTCCCGAAGGTGAATCTTATGTGTCTTACTAATTTTAATTGATGATGTTGTTACGAGAGTAAATAAAAGTCAGTCACTGTCCTCTCCTGACGAGGATTTATCGGCCCGGTTTAGATCCCGCCTACACTACTCGTTAACTGCGCGACACGCGAATCGGCCCTGGCGATAACCCAGGTCTGTGATCGTACGTGACTATTACTACCCTAATGCGTCGTGCCACCCAAATCGACGTGCGGCTGTAACACCCCGGTCCCTTGTCAGTTGGCTCTTCAATTTCTGCCTCTACTCCGCGTCGCGACGTCCTCACACGTCTTCCTACGTCTCTCTCTCTCTCTCTCTCTCTCTCTGCCGTTCAACCACGTCGCGTTGCCCCTGTTTGGCGCCAAAACCCCGCCGCTTGTCCTGAAGGCTTTGGTTTATTTGGGCCAATCAGGAGCCAGCTTTTCAAAACAGCCCCGCCTCTCGAGGACAGTAAATTCTCGCCATTACCAAATTTACTTCATTTTCATATTAATTTTCCTTTATTACACTTGACAATAACTATCCCTGAGTCCCCTTAATCCTAAAGTTCTTTATATACTACTTATTACCATTATTTAACATTTGTATCTTAATTTCTAAAGGCGGCACTCCGCCCCTCTCCACAACAGCTAAGGGGGGTACAAGTAAGGTGGGTGTGAGGAGTTGGGCTGCCAGCGAGAAGCTGCATCTTCTCTCTCCACTAAGACGAAATATACACATTTTAGTTTTCTTAATACATATACAGTGCAATTGATTACTGCTGTATTGGTGTAGTTCCATCGGCTTCGTGACATGATACCGAGGAGAATGAATGGTCACATGACCGGTTTATTTTGATATCCTGAAATTATCCTAGTTAATTGCTATTGCTGCTGATACATGGTAATGGCAATCACTGCACACGTCACAACAATAATGTGATAAAATATTGTGAATTAATTAATCGTTACGGTTATAGTTAATCTTGTCTGAATAGACCAGTCTCGGTACTGCCATTTATGTATCCACATGCGTAAGCGTAATCAGGTATATCCTTTTCGTTTTGGTATATAACAAAAATGCAGTATGAAAATGTAAAGTCACGTATAATATAATTCTAGGTACCACAGTTGTTCCAGACATTCTACATTCACTAATATTAAACAAATTGTCTGTTGACGAAATCATTGAAAATATTATTTTTAATTGTTTAATTACTTGTAATGTAGAATTATGGACAGTTTAAGATGTTTTGCAAACTC
Organism: Medauroidea extradentata; assembly: GCA_003012365.1. Classification (NCBI taxonomy): domain Eukaryota; kingdom Metazoa; phylum Arthropoda; class Insecta; order Phasmatodea; family Phasmatidae; genus Medauroidea; species Medauroidea extradentata. The sequence goes on along the minus strand of PNEQ01121675.1, from coordinate 5,540 downwards.
TTGTTTAGTCCTAAATTACAAAATGTAAAACAATTAAAAATGATTAAACGTTCAAATATTCAGGCAGTTGTTATATCATTACAAGTTCTTATTCTTAATATGGCACATATTAGTGTGTGCATATATACATATACATACACACACATCTACACACACATTCATACAGTGGCATTTACACATTCCATATGAATGCATACACATTGAAAATAATTTTATTACAGCATCTAATATTACTGAAGACTTAGAGGTTGTATTGTACTCTCATTTTGTACATAGGAAAAAATGTTAAATTTTTTATATCAGCTACTATACTAATAACGTTATACAGTCATTTGGGGTAAGTTTTTCCGAGCAGGGAAACGTTGCATTACTACGCTAGTTTGAATTCATTGTAATAAGTTTCCCGAAATGGCTGTAACCATACAACTTTAAACAGCAATAAATCAGAGATGTCATTTAATAGAACAAACAGAATTTATATCGAATTCATATTCAGGTTAGAAAATAATTTGAATAGCATATCAAACAATTTAGGCGCCCGTGATATCACTTGTGCCCCTTGAAAATTACATTAGGTACATTACTTTTATTTTCGTAGGCAAGGTCAGCATTACTCTCAACACAAGCTACGCCAAGCCGAAAACCAATTCGACGGCTGATGTCGAAGCAGCAGAAAGATATCTCTAGTTTACCGTAAGTAAAATTAAATGCGGCAAAGAGAACGTCAAATAATAAACGCTAAAAGATATTAATTAAATACGCCTAAATATTGGATTCTGACAAACAAAATTTAAAAAATAGATCTAAAATTTAATCGGCTATACGACACCATTAAATACATATGTCTGGCAAAGTGTTTTTATCACTTTGGTAAAATGTATGCTGAAAAGATATGGTATTTTCGCTTGTTATTGTGATTTGCCAAATCATATTATTATTTTTATTATTACTATTATTTACAATTGCCCCACCAGTCCTTCAAAAATTGTAAGGTAGCCTTTTAAGAGACCTACCTATATAGCCTGCGTTTGTGTGTGTGAGGCAGGAGCGGTAAGGTTGCCACCAACCCACGTATGTAATGTATTATCGCCTCTCCGCGCAAGTCCCTCAGCTGCTGTGCTGTGCTTTGCTGTTATCCTTTTTCCTAAGTGACTGTAAGCGGAGACCACAATATTTTATTCGTGAGGGTCATAGTTCAAAGTGTAATGCTCGTTTCTATAGTTGTTTTTTTTCAAATCCGGTTGTTATTTTTCCATATACGGTAGTCTGGAAAACCCATTTTTCGCCATTTTTAGGAGCCCGAAAATAATGTTTCCTATTAATGTGCCGAATTTTTAAAACTATAGAGACATAGTTTGAAGTTTGTGTTTTTTTCCTAGATATACAAATATAATGCGCGTTAAATAGTTTCAAAAAAAGAATAGCCGTAACTCGCTGCAACGTGTTTGAAGCGCTGATAGGGAGGCCGTTTGACGGTTGTGCAGGCAGTAACGCATAATCACTCCGGTGAAGAGTTAACGACTGACTGTACCGCGGCGTAACACCGAGATGCAATTTCCCGACTGTGCGCCAGCTAATTAAGGGTAGAATTGGCACTCGTACGGCCGATCACCGGGCTTCGAAGCTCTCGCCTCTCACCATCGCGTGTGTACTTGCTTCAGGACACTGTCGTAGAAGAACAGGTCTGGACACTAGTCTATCTACCAATGTATTTTGCTTGACCCCCCTGTTGTTTGGTTGTAGTTAACCAAGTTACCGAGTGTGTTGTGTGTGTGTGTGTTAGGCGCTGCAGTCAGGGTGGTCGGACTCAAACTCCGCCCACTTGTTTCCAATGTTTACGTAATAAAGTAAATAAAGATTGCTGTAGCCATGCTTTAGGATTGTGAGCGGAGGATGTATTTCGTAAATTAAAAAAAAAAAAAAAAAAAGATAATTTGTATATCTTAGTGGGAGGGAAGTGGGCAGAGTTTGAGCTCGACCTCCCTGATTGCAGCGCCAAAAACCTTCAACATTCTCGGTAACTTGGCGAACTGCAGTCAAACAACAAGAGGGTCAAGTTTCCAGGCAAGTGTCCAGACCTGTTGTTCTACGGCCGTGCTTCAAGGAGTATTTAAACACTTACGTTCAGGAAGGCGTTCATATGAAATTCAAGTGTTTATTTTGTGTTTATGGTTTAAGTTGAGCACAACTGCTATTTCAACAGTAGTTGATATTGTACTGACTTTATTGTAGGCATATTTTAAAACGTACACTCACCCTAATAAAAAAGGAACTGAATAAAAACGCGGCAAAAGTCAATCGCTTTGACGAGTTCGTTTTGGCAGGCTTGTGAAGTGGTGTTTATACGCCTTTGTGTGGCTATACACAAACTAATTACATAAGCGTAGTTAGCAACAAGACCTGGGTAATTATATGTTCTGTAAGTGCACACTCTCACGTGTCTGCAAACGGCCTAGAGAGCCTGAAGTACATGCGTGTGGCTTTAGACATCAGAACACGCTAAATGTTGAATGTGGCGACTTACGACGAATGGATGGTTTAATTAAGTGCCCTTATCACACCTCGCTGCCACACACCACGGCGAGGGTCGGGCGGGTTGCCAGGGCCTCTGGTGAAGGCGTCATAGGGTGCGTTTCGATATGCACAGTCAGTGCGGCCAGGACCAAAGATTTCTGCCCAAGGGGTTGCAGAGGGCATGGTGCACCGACGGGCTGAAATGAAGAGGGACGCGATGTGTTCCGCGTTAAGTTTGCAGTTTGTTTATCTTAATATTTGAGGCATCGTACGCATGGTTAATTGAAAACATGAGAAATGATGATGAATACTTACACATTAAACTGTCTATTAATCCTACATAAAAATTTCAGTCAACCAATAACTTGGCCAGGATTCGAAACAGTGATAATTTAATTTGGAATATGACATTTTGTGACGTCGGCGGCAATACTCTCTCCTAGAAATATTTTTAAAATAAGAATAACCTATTTCTTCAAGTGATACCTATACGTTAACCACAATAAAGCATGTTTTCGGATGCAATATTTAGAACTATACAACGATACAATTTCTGGAAATCAAGTAATATTTATATGGAATATAGCAGAGCTTGCAAAGTCCACAAAATATTAACTCCAAATTACTGGGTTTTCTGTAAATTTTTATTGTCAGATTAACGATTCTCATCTCGTTGCATTGTGATGTTATGTTATTTATACTCATTTTGGGATTTTTTTTATAAATATGAAACCTTCACTAGTATACAGTATCTTGCAAAGTTCATCTCGGAAAAAATCAGTTTTATTCCTTCAACTTACTGATTTTATGTTTAATGGAAAGTTATTTAAGGGATATTTGTCATTTGTGTGTCACAAATGTGACATTTCGGGTAGTAAAAGTGAGTTCAAAACCAGATTAAAAATCACCCAACAGTATTGTTATATTTTCGTGAAATTAATTTCAAACTTGAACGAAAGGAAGAAAATCTGAAAATTCAAACGACTTATTTGAAGTTAAATATATGTTCAAAGTTACCTTTTCGTCTATAAGTATTTTGGAGGATATATAACCAAACCATTGTATGGCATCCGAAAACAAAATTGGCAATAGTTAAATTAATAAATTTGTGTTGTGATACTTGAAAGAACTACATATAAACATTAAAGTAGTAATCACCCCCTTTACGATGTAACTATGTGTCAGTTTGTTGGAAATATTATTTAAAAAATTTGCAATAAAATTCCTTCAAATTTTTTACGTTAAACAAAGTCCAGTTTTGGCGAAGGTAGCAAACTATGATATTACCATTAAACAATACTTAATTAGATATATAAATGCCTAAAGTCGCTCTATGCCGCAACTAATTTCGGGAAAGTGGATTTTTTGTCGTATGTTAAATCTAAATGAGACAATTATTTTTCTCAATATGTCCGCATCGTCCCTTTGTAGACCCCTCCTCGTTTTGGAAGTATGAAAATGTTGCCGTCACAGAATTCCTAGTAAATATGTAAAAAATAGTGTACTAGGTTAAATATCTAACGCCTTTTGTTCTCATATATCAGATCTTTGTTTTCGTTCAAGACAACATTTAATCTAATGTAAATAATGTACACGTTATTATTTCTCAAACGCAAAGAAAAAGTGTTTCAATAGTTCTGAATGTGTACTTTGTGTTCTTTAGTCTTTAAATGAATTGGAATGCAAAATTATATTTCAAATACATTTTGTAGGACACACTTTTAGTTTTAAAATTACTTTTATGATATATCAAGGAGTACATTGGTTATTGTTGTTGAAGTGGGAAAGCGAGTGCCTACGTGACGTGTGTATACACAGCTTGTCTACGAACTCCTCTAACTATTGTGTTTTTAATTAGAAATATTCACCAATTAATTGTAAGATTCAAAACTTTCTGAATTAAAGATTTATATGGTCACCAGTTGCTGGATTGTTGATATCCCCTTATTTAACATTAGTTTTTCTTTCGATGAAAAATTCTATCTGTAATTCGCTACTTCTACAAGGCACGAAAAATATTGGACATTTACTACCCGACGTTGGTACTCTGTCGAGTATTCTTTTATATGACGAGTCAGAATATAGTGTGTTAATTCTGCGCGGTGATAGCATATAAAAACAGTGTTGAAGTGTTTTCAACCTAGGTGGAATGTAAATATAGTGGAAATAACCCTATCCTGAAAGTAGACCTTGAAATATAATAATAAAATATCATTGAATCTTACCAACGACAGTCGGTATAATACACAAACTATGAAAAATCACAAAATTTTTAATTTAACTTACTAATTTATGCCGAAAGAACAGGAAATTGTTAAACTCATTTAAACACATCAAATTAAATTCTCCCTTAGCAATATGCTGTAGTACAAGTGCCTTAGGCTAAAGTAGCTAAAATGTATGTTCAAGAAATTAATAAATGGGAATCTTAATTCGAAATGTTTGCAAACGAAGGATATTTCACTGTCAGCAAAAGTGTAAAATTCTGGACTGTTATCGGACCGAAGTAATCATAGAAACGGACAGATATAGCCATGGAACTATCCCCAATGCGTACAATATGAAGAGTATGCGGGAAGACAATGGTATCCCACACTTTTTGAATATTGAGGTTATATGCAGGAACACAACGGTAATCTCATACTGTACATTTCGATGCAAGATATTAAGCAATATGACCGCAAATTGCCGCACGGTGCAGTAATAATTCTATCGCAGACCGCGCTTATATATCTTAATACACCAATAAAATGGTCATATATTATTTTTATTATAGCGTAGTTGCTTATTTTTCATTGGTTGTGTGTTATAATAACAGAAATATAACTAACTAGCAGTCCCCCGCGGCTTTGCTCGCGAGTATTATTCGTAACTGATAATATTTACTTTAATTGAAAAACCTCTTTGTACACAAGATTGGTACTTCAGTCATCAAGTGTTAGAATGTCCAAGCGGCTAGTTGAACTAATTCTGCAGCAGGATAAGTAGCTATAGCTGTCCATGCGAAAAGCAGTCTTAAGTTTGTC
>PNEQ01121674.1:0-25990 GCA_003012365.1 Medauroidea extradentata | reverse complement strand
TAGTACAGTCTGTTAGGCGCCCGTCTACTACAAGCTAGACGGTCTCCGTAGTACAGTCTATTAGGCGCCCGTCTACTACAAGGTAGTCGGCCTTCGTAGTACAGACTGTTAGGCGCCCGTCTACTACAAGCTAGACGGTCTCCGTAGTACAGTATGTTAGGCGCCCGTCTACTACAAGCTAGTCGGCCTTCGTAGTACAGTCTGTTAGGCGCCCGTCTACTACAAGCTAGACGGTCTCCGTAGTACAGTATGTTAGGCGCCCGTCTACTACAAGCTAGTCGGCCTTCGTAGTACAGTCTGTTAGGCGCCCGTCTACTACAAGCTAGACGGTCTCCGTAGTACAGTCTGTTAGGCGCCCGTCTACTACAAGCTAGTCGGCCTTCGTAGTACAGTCTGTTAGGCGCCCGTCTACTACAAGCTAGACGGTCTCCGTAGTACAGACTGTTAGGCGCCCGTCTACTACAAGCTAGATGGTCTCCGTAGTACAGTATGTTAGGCGCTCGTCTACTACAAGCTAGTCGGCCTTCGTAGTACAGTATGTTAGGCGCACGTCTACTACAAGCTAGACGGTCTCCATAGTACAGTCTGTTAGGCGCTCGCCTACTACAAGCTAGACGTTCTCCATAGTACAGTCTGTTAGGCGCTCGTCTACTACAAGCTAGTCGTCCTTTGTAGTACAGTATGTTAGGTGCCCGTCTACTACAAGATAGACGGTCTTCGTAGTACAGTCTATTAGGCGCCCGTCTACTACAAGCTAGTCGGCCTTCGTAGTACAGTCTGTTAGGCGCCCGTCTACTACACGCTAGACGGTCTCCGTAGTACAGACTGTTAGGCGCCCGTCTACTACAAGCTAGACGGTCTCCGTAGTACAGTATGTTAGGCACTCGTCTACTACAAGCTAGTCGGCCTTCGTAGTACAGTCTGTTAGGCGCCCGTCTACTACACGCCAGTCAGCCTTCGTAGTACAGTATGTTAGGAGCTCGTCTACTACAAGCTAGACGGTCTCCGTAGTACAGTATGTTAGGCACTCGTCTACTACAAGTTAGTCGGCCTTCGTAGTACAGTCTGTTAGGCGCCCGTCTACTACACGCTAGTCAGCCTTCGTAGTACAGTATGTTAGGAGCTCGTCTACTACAAGCTAGACGGTCTACGTAGTACAGTATGTTAGGCGCTCGTCTACTACAAGCTAGACGGTCTCCGTAGTACAGTATGTTAGGCGCCCGTCTACCCCAAGCTAGACGGTCTCCGTAGTACAGACTGTTAGGCGCCCGTCTACTACAAGCTAGTCGGCCTTCGTAGTACAGTCAGTTATGCGCTCGTCTACACAAGCTAGTCGGCCTTTGAAGTACAGTATGTTAGGCGCCCGTCTACTACACGCTAGTCGGCCTTCGTAGTACAGTCTGTTAGGCGCCCGTCTACTACAAGCTAGTTGGCCTTCGTAGTACCGTCTGTTAGGCGCTCGTCTACACAAGCTAGACAGCCTTCGTAGTGCAGTATGTTAGGCACTCGTCTACAACAAGCTAGTCGGCATTCGTAGTGCAGTATGTTAGGCCCTCGTCTACACAAGCTAGTCGGCCTTCGTAGTACAGTATGTTAGGCACTCATCTACTACAAGCTAGTCGGCCTTATTAGTTCAGTCTGTTAGGCGCCCGTCTACTACAAGCTAGTCGGCCTTCGTAGTACAATCTGTTAGACGCCCGTCTACTACAAGCTAGTCGGCCTTTGTAGTACAGTATGTTAGGCGCTAGACTTTGGTGCGAAAAGTCCTGGGTTCAAATCCCGACTCAGGCCTGAATTGTGTTGTGTCTTTATATTGTTTCATCTTATTCGGCTCATAAAGACATTAATCAGATCTCGATATCCAGCAGTTAGGGCCGTAAACCCTCTCGCCACTACTACAGACTACTTCTACGAGCGATAAACATTTAATTTTACACTACCTTTTCTCCGTTATGCAATATGATGGTTTCGTTTTATTTATTTTTGTACGTAATCAGACGTTTTCATCACGGATTTTCTTAGATTTTCTTTAGGAAATTCTGAGCAAAGTTAAGATGATAAATGGCAGTTTCAGGTTTATTAGAATAATGTGTTATCAAACATGATTTTTTTGCAATGGTCTTGTATTATAAACTGATGTTTTGCTAGTTATATGCCTTGGTTAGTGAATGTTGCTAAGTGGCACATTTAAAGACGGGAAACATTTGCGGGTTCATTGAGCTGTAGGCTAGTCTCCAAAAACAAATGTTTACTGACATAGACAACAGCTGTTCGTTGGTTACTCGCTGACACTGTGAAATGGGTCTGCAAGATAGTTACATTGTTATTCTTGGCTCTCAACTTCAAGATGGTGTCAGACAAATCAACGGCCTATTGTGAAAGTGGCATAAACTTACAGTTGCTGGAATCCTAGTTTGTGCAGGAAAGAAAATGCGCAGTTTTCAGGTCTCAGGTATAACACATATTGTTCCATATAAAATAAGAAAGAAAAAAATTTGAACCACACCCAGGATGCTACACATAGATGTAGTCAACAAACAAACAAAAATGTTTTACTACAGTCACATTCACTAACTATAGCGTACATACAACAAAACACATCAGTTTATTCCAAATCATGGTATTTCAAACAGGAATTTTACGCGCCAAGTTACGAGTTCGGCTAAGCTACATGTTTTTATTTTACCGATAATTGTTAACCTTTTCCACAAGCATTTTTTCACCCTCAAAATATTTCACGTTGAGTTACCGAATGCCTTGCAAATGTGTATATAATACTTTACATGTCCAGCAATGTATAATATGCGCTGCTAGTACTTGTTTCGCACATTATAGAGAGAGAGTATTAAGCAGTTGAGATGAACAGAGATACCATCAGCACCTGCAGTAAAATAGTTGTTAGGGCCACGCCCTACTTGTCACTCAGGATGAATGAGACTAAGCGATACCAATGATACTGTATCTGAATTGCTCACGACCGTTCACAACTGACATCCATTAATCTGCCTCTAATAGTATCTGCCTCCACTGACAAACCATTACGAGCTGCGACACGGGGCAGATAACGAATAATTGTTATTTTGTAGAAAGCCATTTAATCTCCCAAACAGAGATAATGCGAAATTAATTACAGTTTAGGTTTACGGCTGGCGTAATTCAACCCGCTAAACAGATTCTGCAATAGCGAGCTTCCACAGTTTTTTGCGGTTTGCTATAACAATGAATTAACATTCATCTGACATTGTCAAAGGCAACGTGGTCAACCTGTTCAGTAAATTATGGTAGGCATTACGTGTGACAATCGTGTAAAGTTGTAATAAAAAAAGTGTAGCGAAATTGATTTTATGATCATTTAAAATATTACTTTATTTTGACAGTTAGTATTGCAATTTTAGTTTATTCACTGTGTGATTTGACAACAAAATAGATAAAGCCCATAACATGATCATTCCCATAAATCAATCATAACGTTTTATTAAATAAGGTACTTAAATAAAGGTAAACAACCAAAATTTTAAAATAAAATGTAACGAAACCTTAACTAGTATTAGTAACATACTTCATAAATAACAATTCTGGTGCTCACAGAAATATACATAGACGCTCATCACTTAAAAATCCTAACCAGTAATTTTAAATAAGGCATACATATAACGTTAATAAATCGAATACTAACTATGAAAAGCCAAACCTAATTAGACTGGGCAAGGTGGTGCAACTAACACGTTTTACTCGCCTTCGGGAGGACCCTAGTTCGGTCCCCGGATTCGGTCTTCTTGATGTCGGTTTTCCACAGTTTCTCGAAACCGCTCCAGGCGAATGCTGAGACGGTTCCTTAACGAAGGCCATGGTTGACTCCTCTCCCAGCTGCTGTCATTGTACAAGTTGTATGTCTCCGTCTATAATGACCTCGCTGTCGACGAGACGTGAAAAGTTCACTTCCCTTACCAAACCGAATGATGTGGAACGATGATAAAACACTCACCTCTCAAGCCCATCAATCTGGGTTCCTTTCCCATCCCGGCCAACTTAATTCCGTTTTCAAAGGAGTTCTTAAATCACAACAGGTGTAGGCAGCCATGATTCTTTAACAATCATCAAGGCCAATTGTTTTATCCTTTCCTCCGTTAAATTGTTTGAGGGCACGTTACTCATCCATTAAAATGTTTACATTAAAGTAACTAGGATAATAACATCACTGTTATAGAAGGCAATTTATAAACAAACTATTAATTGTTATGACTGTTAGGATAAACGTGCTTATATTCGAAAACTTTTAACTTGAAAATAAATCAAATTGTTTACTAAAGAAAGATAAAAATTTAAACAAAATAACATTTATATTAAAAGATGGCATACAATATATGTATACGATAATATTTTCAGTTAAGAAGTCATCAGGAAGGAAGTGAATTGAGTAAAATAGGGGTACTTCCCGTCACGAAGGTCTGCAAACTATTTCGTACTTCACCTAGTTCTACACCTCACATAATCTATGCTTCAAGGTGGCATCTATCATTCCTCAGGACGTTATCTTCTCTGACACAGTTATTTAATATTCCAGGCGAGTACAGTTTAACTACGATGAGTTTATGTTCGAGCGTATTGTAACGTAATATTCGGATCGGTAAGTACAGGTAGAACTAAATGACAGAATATGTAAGACGTTTGGCTTTATAAATGAATGCTGGACGCCTGTCACTGCCCTGCAGAGAACACTGACGGTCAGCCGAAGCAACTTAACGTTATTTTTCGCTAAAGACCTCGATGTTAAGCGCTGACCAAATTCTACCTTCAAGTTGTTCTTGGTAAAACACAACCAACCAGAGGAGGGACAGTTTCAAGATTACACGATAGTTCACACTGCTGTCTCTTCTTTGTGCTTCTTGCCATTAAATACGACTGTGACGCTGATGACTCGCAGCGTTAATGAACATGTAAAATTAGACCAGATCAAATGTGGTTTCCATTTAAAGAAATTGCGGACTTAGTGAATACTATCAAATAAGCATTGACGACCAAAATTACTGAGTATGTATGTATGCATGTATGTATGTATGCATGTATGTATGCATGAATGTTTGTACGTATTTATGTATGTAATCCTCATTGACATGTTCGAAATCCATGCCAAAAGAGGTTGTGTATTTTACGATCTTGACAAAATTATCGACGGTTCACTTGTATCAAAAAATTGTATCTACCGAACTACATGCAATAACCCGGGGAATTTAGAAATTAGTGTTCAGCTACACATAAGTACTTTCTTACTAGATCAGAGCAGAGCGGTGAATGCAATTTATTGAAATCATTTGACTTTCATTATTATCGTTCATACAGCAGTTCTGACTTGGCGTTGGCAGAAGTGAAATCCGGATATGAACAATGACAGTAAGCTTATTGTCAAAATGGTCATCTTAACGGTTACAATCGAGACCGCTCGACAATGTGAAAATAAATAATTTTCGTATGAATGCGGGATAAAACTGAATTACTCGTAGGGAAGATTTTTAATTCAATTAGTTTAAGTTGAACTGAAGCCATGTCTTAAGAGCCAGTGTCACTCATTACGATGAATTCCTCTTAATTTGTTCCTGATTAGAAATTTGGGAAAATTTAATTTAAAAAAAAATTCAATAGTGTCGTACCTTTCATTGCGTACATTTTACTCTAAACGTCATAGCGTAACTCTGAAATATTTGAGCTGATTTAAATTTTAAATGATAATTATTCCTCGCCATGTAATACACACTAAATTACTGCCAGTGCCGATTCAATCCAATAATACTTATTTAATAGTAAATTATAATGTTTCTAATAAGAAATTATGCTTTTTATTCGTTAATTCCTTCATTTTTAAAATAAAAATTACTAATACAAACAAAATTGGAGACGCGGCCTCTTTACAGCTACTATGGTCAAATATTAATTACAGAGGTTTCTTAACAAATAAAAAAAAACTCACTCGACTTTCAACCTCTGCGCATTGGATCTTACGTCGATTAAAAAGTAACAACAGATTCACTAGAGTATGTCAGCGACTAAGAGACAGTGTATGAATATTTGAACGCACTTCGATTAGTACGTAGAGTATGTTCAGTTTAGTTACATCAAATAAAATTCTGTGTGATAAATATTTTTACTAATGAAACTTTGTTTAATATTATTAAATTGTTCAAATTATTGTAGGCCCTTCTGCAAAAAAAAAACTAAGTATTTTCTTTATTTTCGTCACAGGACACGAGCTGGATTTAGAGCCATGCAAATTTTATTTTTAATCAGAAATATTAGGTTTACATGTCGAACTGAACCGGTTGTTCTCCGAGTGTGCAGAGAGGTTTTATCATTATTTCCGGCTAGGAAAGACTTTTCATTACTGGGCGTAAACTTTGGCCGCAGCTATCGTTTACAACCATCGACTTTCTTCGCTAACTTTCTAGGTGATAGAAATTTGACTTGCTCGTTTATTTCTATTTTCAGGCTGACGTAAAAAAGTCGTGGGGTGCAAAGAGAAATGTCTCCTGCAGTCCTACGACTCGAAGCATTATTCCGCCAACTCTTCGCTGAACCCATTCAAAAATCAGATCTGCGCTTTGAAAAGGAAGTTGAAATTTATAGCTTTCAGCTGCAGTATCTCTCGTCGCAAGTATACGGGCAGAGATTTAGCGGATTAGTTGTAGAGAGAAACGACACAGGAGATCTTTCACGCAGTATATATTCTTTATAACGGTCACAGCTCAGTCGTAGGCAAATAAACAAACGTTAAACGATTTCTTTATTATAGTGCGTATTGCTTTGGACACAAAAAGCAAAGTTCTGAGGAGTTAAATTTTTCAATTTTGTCAGACATTAGTTGGTAATTGTGATGTATCTCACTTCGAATTGGCCTCTCGTCCAGCGAAATACAAAAAAAATTGTGTGTACTTTTGTATAAATATGTTCACTTGGTACATGAACAAGCAAATGAAGCCTTCACAAAACTTGCTTAGCCATGTGTGATACCATTACCTAGAATGTCATAATTAAAGTGAGCCAGCCCCATATTCACTTGAAGGACCCAGAGTACTGATTTAGATAACAAATAAGCTTATCCATGCGTCTGTGGGAATTGAAACGTACAGCTGCACAGCTCTACTCAATCACAAAACTAGCCACCACTGTGACTGTTAAGCCAACAAAGTACGAAAATTCGGCAACATAGCCCTTTCCATACGTAATGACACGTGTCCAAATTACATTTCCTTTTTTGAGAGCAACATGCAAAAATTCTCTGTAGCGATGCGTACTGCAAAGTTACAAAAAATATAATATATCGATAATACGGTTTATATAATTATGCAGTGCTACACATGGCATAGTTGGTACGCTTTAATCTCTCTCGTGAGGAATTAATGGGATAACTAAATAAAACTCAATAAGAATGTGTGTGTTTTTGGACATATATATTTATTATTAAGTCCCATGGTAACTAACAGTTTATTTAGCCATTCTGCTACTAGCAATTATTTTTTGTCACCAAAATTGTTTACCGAAACATTTATATAAATCACAGTCAAATTCAACTACAAGTTAATAAAATCGTTTACAACAAATACAAATGAGAAATATGAATTTAAATATGATCAGTATAGAAATATAGTTATCTTATATAAAGAATGCTCCGTGGTTTGACAGACAGGGGCGTGTTGTTCAGAACATTGTGAATAAATCCCAATTTTAAAATGGGCAACGCAGCTTAATTAACGAACTAGAAGGGACAACTGTGCAAGGATCACAGACAGATGCAGTGAAGAATCTCATTTATTGTTGTGTAAACAGTAAATGTGAAAGACAGGTAGTTGACATAGTGCCCCGTTAAACTACAGGCAGGTGACGGTGTTGCCAGGTCGGCATGACAACTCAGTGTTCAGGTGAATAGTTGCACCATGAGTTTACACGAGCATAGTACGTGTACATTATGTTTGTGTATGCATTCTCTGACGGAACTATGAAGCCCGCCGAGCAGCGCATCATATAATGTTCGCTATGGTGTACAGTGTTGGAGTGGCATAGTAGCTTGCCCACAACGAATACAGACGTGGAAAGTATTTCGCCAGTATGATAGGAAGTGGCAACGTTCCATAATGCAACACTTCACAGGAAGCATACAGCTGCACATTTGAGTAGCTGGTGTGAGCCACTGCACATTCTTGTAGTCACACTTAATACAGGAACTCCGTGTGTGTTTCTTTCCACATCCGTCCATTAAACTCGTCAATGATCTGCATAGCCTACGTATAAACGATGTTAATAATTCCCAATGTGCTGAGGAACACGGCCCTAAAGTATGTAGGTCCAACCTCTGAACACCTTATATGATGTTAATTATGGTCCATGGCAAAGCTATTCAAGCAAGCTAAACACAACGGTTAAAAATATTTACATTCTCTGAATTTTCGCATGGCGAATAAAGTGAAACAATTAAATTTCTTCGTGTTTTCGTCTTGTGTGTTCTTGTTTCAGTCCTGTGGAAGTATTAAACCAAGCAACGACTCCTAGTCTCCAGTTTGCCAAGGCTGCAGAACTGAATATCTGTCTCTGGCCGTGTTTATGTTCCGTACGAGTGTGTTAAGGATAAAGTTCCTACGGCGTCTCCTACGTCCACTCAGAGTTCACTCGAGGGTTAAAACTTTCCTCCGATCGATATGATAAGTTGACTAACATTTTCAAGCTTGCTCATGATCAAAGAGAGCTCGGCATACTTGCCACACACAGCGCTACCTGGGCCCAAGCTCAGTTTGGTCGAAGTTCTAAATACACTGCTGACATTTCATATAAGCATACTGCAGAGACGCACAACGGCACGAGATGACCACCGGTTATAGTGAAGCGGACTGAGGATTCAATGTGAAATGTTTTTATTTAATTATGAACCGTACTCCACTTAATCTTCGAGTTCAAGTTGACCATTAATTAAAAGAGTACAGCAAATCATGTTAACGTCACTGCTGTCTTATATTTTTTTTGACAATCGACATACTGTCAAGAAACGTAAGCTAAAATTTTATTATTATTCTGTCAAATAAATTATGTTTTATATTTCAGATGACATTAAAACAAAATGAGGTACTAATCAGCAATCACCTGTTTTTAAGACAAGCTAATAATTTGAATCTGTTTTTAAAAAAACTTGCGAAAGTTAAATATTTAGGCACATATTTTATTTGATCTCAAATTCCAAACGGTAAAACTTGTATTGCTTTATTCTCCTAATTCAATAACAATTAATTCATTATTACATATCAAAGTTGACGTGTATGTTTTTACTATGCTAATACGTTGCAAAATTAAAACGTACGCTATATTTTTACATTATAACGAAATCAAGCTATTATATCACACCACTAGCATTATAGAGAAATAATAGTATATTTACACGTAAAGTAAGAAATTTAGAAAACTTTATAAATATTACAAATAAGTAAATCATATGACATTGTGACAATGTTGCTGAATAAATTATTTAATCTGTGTCATAAAACTTTGCACACATCACACGTCGGAAAATCTGTACAACAGTTAACTCGGTGCAGTGCAGACTAACATCTCGCACAATTTAGGGCTTAGATTCTGTGTTAGAGATAACACACGAGAGCGTTGCAGTAATACTGTAATCTCGCTGGTGGGCTTACCACTGTAGATATTAAAGGATCTTAATTACATGACAATAATATTTCTTCTACGCGAGCAGTTCTTTACCTCAAAGAAGCAGTGCAATCTTTCACGCAGGATCAGTGCTGTTAGTTACGAAAGAGTTGTACAGTTTACATAAGTAGCAGTTAATGTTTTTTAATGTTTCTTGCAGTGGGACAGAATGACAAACTGTAATTGTGGACATACGCCATTTCGATACATGTCGTCCTCCTAGAATGAGACTAAGGAAATTATAAGGAAAAACGAAAAAAAGAGAAAACAAGCCTAGTTGGCTGTAGTCAACACATCCATAAACCTAAACCACAGAACGTGACGGATCCCATAAGGAATTAGTCAACAACAAATTTGTTGTTATGTTGTGTTGGTTTATGGATTTGTTGACTACTGCCAACTAAGCGTGTTTTCTCATTTTTTAGTTTTTCGTTGATTGTTTTTCTTAGTCAA
Organism: Medauroidea extradentata; assembly: GCA_003012365.1. Classification (NCBI taxonomy): domain Eukaryota; kingdom Metazoa; phylum Arthropoda; class Insecta; order Phasmatodea; family Phasmatidae; genus Medauroidea; species Medauroidea extradentata. The sequence continues at coordinate 15,853 of PNEQ01121674.1, read as the reverse complement.
TTTCTAATATTTCTGAGACAACATATTTCTAAATTGCGTATGTCCACAATAGTACAGTTTGTCATAAGTAGCAGTACCGTTTCTCAAAAGAAATTAGCGTTACCATTACAACAAATGTAGTACAATTTTTACACAGTAACAAACCTGTGTCTCACACTTGAGCAGAGTTGTTCCTTACCCAGAAAACTTCTGGGAAGAAGTAATAATTGAGGAATTTTAGAATTACGTTGTTTGAATAAACGTACACATTATATTTACATTACGATCCAAAACAATGTTTTATTTTAGTTTAAGTCAGGAATGAGCTGTGTGTTTATTTAAAAAAAAAAGGTTTAAAACAATAGGCAACGAAACTAAAAAAAAAAAACCGTATGATATGCATCTTTCCTCGAGTAACCTTAGTAGTCTCACACACAGGAGATTTGATGTCTCACACGAATGAACGGTTCTATCCCAGCGAAGAACTTTCACAAGAGAAGTACTGCCTCATGCAGGAAAAAGTACTACCTCGTGCAGGAAAAAGTACTGCCTCGTGCAGGAAAAAGTACTGCATCATGCAGGAAAAAGTACTGCATCATGCAGGAAAAAGTATTGCCTCGTGCAGGAAAAAGTACTGCCTCGTGCAGGAAAAAGTACTGCCTCGTGCAGGAAAAAGTACTGCCTCGTGCAGGAAAAAGTACTGCCTCGTGCAGGAAAAAGTACAGCCTCATGCAGGAAAAAGTACAGCCTCATGCAGGAAAAATACTGCATCATGCAGGAAAAATACTGCATCATGCAGGAAAAATACTGCATCATGCAGGAAAAATACTGCATCATGCAGGAAAAATACTGCATCATGCAGGAAAAATACTGCATCATGCAGGAAAAATACTGCATCATGCAGGAAAATACTGCATCATGCAGGAAAAATACTGCATCATGCAGGTAAAAAGCACTGCATCATGCAGAAAAAAGCACTGCATCATGCAGAAAAAAGTACTGCATCATGCAGGAAAAAGTACTGCATCATGCAGAAAAAAGTACTGCCTCGCACAGGAAAAGTACTGCCTCGCACAGGAAAAGTACTGCCTCGCACAGGAAAAGTACTGCCTCGCACAGGAAAAGTACTGCCTCGCACAGGAAAAGTACTGCCTCGCACAGGAAAAGTACTGCCTCGCAGAGGAAAAGTACTGCCTCGCACAGGAAAAGTACTGCCTCACACAGGAAAAGTACTGCCTTACACAGGAATAGAACTGCCTCACACAGGAATAGAACTGCCTCACACAGGAATAGAACTGCCTCACACAGGAAAAGAACTGCCTCACACAGGAAAAGAACTGCCTCATAGAGAAGTACTGCCCCACAGAGAAGTACTGTTCCATTCAGAAGAAGTCCTGTCTCGACTGGGTGTAGTTTTTAGGGCATACTTCATTACGACGTAAATGCCTGTCAAAAAAACTAAAGGTAATAAGAAATCATAAATAAGCAGAATGTGCTTTAGTCAACTGTAAACATGCACAACATAAAATGTCATAAATGGAAACAGGTAAAACAAAACAAGGACAGCCAAATAAGAATATAAGAAAGAAAAACCTCAACACCGCCAAGGCGGACAGCATAGATTTGAGACCTGCTTTGGCCAAAGAACAAACAAGTGAAATTTATATATATGAATCACAAAAATAAAGTGAAGATACGACACAACGATAAGACGAAAGAAAAAACAGAAGTTTTCCTGACAGAAAATCGACGTTTCAGGAACTGGAATATGTTCCCGTCAAAAGGTAGACACACACATCGTTCGAGAACACTAGAGCGACTAATGAAGAGGCTTGAAGACCGCCTGTGTCACTGCAACACGAATTCCAGTTTAAGTATAGTATCTACAATCAAACACATGACATGACAGTGGGTTCTTCACTTTAACCTTTCATGGCCAATATATTTGTGGGAAACTCTGAGCAGGAAGCAACTAGCAACAACAGAAGCTCCTCCTAAATTCTAGCTCCGTTGGGTAGGCCAGATACTTAAAATATTGATTTTTGTAGTTTGTGTTCTATTTTCAACTTGGGCTGTCATAAAAGGAAACCAAGTTCTTTTTTTTTTTATATTATTTGGCTTCGTTAGACCGCTGCAGATTTCTCGTTCGAACGAATAATGTTAGCTAGGTAGATTAATGTGCGAATTATTACAGTTTTCGTGCTTTTAGGGTGGTTGGATGCAAAATGTAGGTATTGGCCTGTATGTGTAAGTTTCCTGTATACTATGGTTTGTAGGCTGCTGTTAGTCCTGCTGACCAGTACGTACTGGAAGAGAACGCTGCCACTAGTTCATTTTTCATGCGTAAACCTAATTGAAGGCCTCAGTGAGATTAGGAAGTTTACAAATTCCTCTAAATTCCAGGTCCACGTTGCCAGACAGTACATGAAGTAGCCAGGTTTTAGGAGTCTTGTCTGGTCGCAAGCCAATCTAGCAGTGCTGTCCTTCCAACATTGCAATGTACAGTCATATTACTAGTATCCCTTGCCGCTCGGACACGAACTTGTCACTCGTAGTTACATTTACCACCATGTTAGATGAGCTCAATTTCACTAGTGGCACTAATCAGTTATATAAGTATCCCATGTATACTCCAGTGTTGATGTACTTTATTACAGAAGTTACGAGAGACACAGAAGGTGATATTCAAGTATATTGTATGCACGCCAGCTCAGAGTGCCTGGCACGTATGTATTTGTCGTCATAAACGTCAAGTGCGCTACAGTAAGAAGTATCTAACTTACGACGTTACTGCGGCTAGTATGTGCGTCGACATGCTATCTGCCTCGTTGTATTATTTATATGTCTAGAGGCGATAAACGTGTACGCTCCAGGGACTGAGAGGTGGCACGCGGACAGCGTGGAGCCCCTACGTAGCGTGTCACACACACGCACATATGTGAGCAGTTGGACGTCTTGTGTGAGAGCGAGGAGGTGACGTAGTCACGTGCACTCCACGAGGGACCTGGACACAGCTAGCCACGACCTGAATACTGAGCGACACCTTATTTGATTACCTGTCTGCTCAGAGGGAGGCTGGAAGAGGCTATAGCTGGAACAAGTGCCTGCTCTGCATTCCTAGCTCGCCTCCATGCGCACTGTCCTGTCACATGGCCTGACCACGTTGTCCAGGAGGCCATGTGCCACATTTACCATCTATAACGTCTCTCCCCTCACTGGCTTGTCCTGTAGCAAGCTCAAGTTAACTACACTCCTACTCAAACAGCGCTGTAGTTATGCAGTTTAAACCCCATCTGACACATCACCTCCAATATCTGACAGCGGTAATGTTTACAATTAAAGTAAGCTAATTCAGAAAATCATCCCAAATGAGAGCATTAAATTTCTGGAAGATATAAAATTACATAATCTTGACAATCTGTGTTAAGGTTTTGCAGATAACTTTTTATATGCCTTTACTTTATAGGGTTACAACAACGCTTTAATAAGTAGAGCAGTGTGGATCTTGCATGTTAAAATGTGCTATGTAAATTCGCAATTTGTATGTCAAGGTTGTATGTCAGTTTTAAAACTTCTGATAATTTTACTTTCCCTAGAAATTTGGAAAATGAACTTACTTTGAACAAAATCTCCCCTACTTTCCGCTTTCCTAAATCATTTACATCATACGCTCTAATTGACTGTCATTTGTAAGTCTACTAGAGACTGCAAGATACGTGCTCAAATCCTGCAGGTCAAGTTCATAAAAAACAACATGCATGTCCATTACTTTACGTATTAAAGTAATTTTACAAGATATGTGGGAAAAATACTTTCCGAATAAATTTTTTAAAGACTTAGGTGTTGAACTTGAAATATTTTCAAGGCAACATCAATGTCCATATTGTAGTTCATTGAATCATAAATTTGGTTAAAACGCATTAACGTAATCACGCGTGAAACTATGAAATGCGTCTTCAAGTGCCGAACAACAACAACTATCAGTTTGATCACCACGATTACATAAGTAATTTTTAATACACAACATACACCAAATACGTTAAAAGTTTTATTTGTAGTTTAATTATGTGGCATTGCAAAATTATTTTCGGTAATGAGTAGATAAATATGTTGAGTGGCTAGTCTGAAACAAAAAATGTAACTTAACACAAATTAGTGAGGTCACATGACATTAAGCTGGTAAAATTTACAAACAAGCACATATCAGCGGCTAATTATTTAATTACAGCCTGTTTATATCTTCAACGTATTTACTATCAAAAACCATACACTTACTTTGTTAAATTGTTTTAACAGTTACAGAAGAGCTATAAATCACTCTTTCCTCAGGAACCTATCCCACTCACACACCATTTTCAATATTTCCGAGCAGAAGTGTTCTACTCTTCATAATAATTCTACCTACTCGGTGAGGTAGTTACAGAACTGCTCTTCTCTGAACAATCATATTACTGCTATTCCAAGTTATCAAAGCCCAAGACTTGAGATAAATGACGTTGGAAAGTTAGGAGGTATAAGTGCTCGTATATCGTGCTCAACAAGACTGGAGTGTACATAGTATAGTAAGAGCTGATGACTGTGGTACGAGATGATCATGAAGCTGTACAACAGCAATGTTACCAATGTTCCACAAATATGAAGGTCGGGAGTGTATCGACCAGGAACTGAACCTTGTTCACCTTGGGGGCAGGTGAGTGGTTTGTCTTGCTTATCACTGCAGTTTTCACATACTCCCCCACATATACACGTCTGTGTTTATGGCTGGGCTGAAAATGCAACAAGTAAGCAAGTTTCAATAAACAGGTCGCTTAGCGAATTAAAATAGAAATACGGGATACGTGATATAAACGAAACCTACTGTTACAGCATTTAGACTAAGCTGTCTCAAAAATTGCCATTTTGATTCTGTGTTATCACTGCACCAACTTTACAGTAGTTAGTGATAAAGTTCGTTAATTTTTCATTACCTAGTTCCTAATAAGAAACGCATAACTGTCTCCTGGTAATGTTACACGTAAACACCATTACAATTGACAAGAATAAGATAGAGACTAGTAGCCACACACATTAATAAACACAACATTGCACGAAAACTAGACAGAAAACTCTATTTCATAGCTTAGCACTAAGAGTTAAGGCCACAATGACCAAGTTTTTTCACCCGTATAACAAGAATGCATGCCTTGGAGGTTAGTGGAAACTGTTCTAATCTTTAATACGTGTTCTATCTCCAGTTGTGAAACTACGACAGCTGAAACTTTGGGTATCGCTAGAAGTTATTTGTTTTACATTTCTAAATACTCTAATGGAATCAAATGATAGTCGCGTCTTTCGAAGTGGAATTACGAAAAACTTCTTGTAGTTATTATTTGAACTGAATCCTTTTGAATGAGGTATTTTACTCTTAAACGTTACTTTGCGTATCGTTACAATGGTTCATTCAGATGTACAAAGTAAAACCGTCACAAGTCGAATTGACGTATTTATAAAACCGAAAAATACAAGTCGGTTATACTCACGTCAGATGTGTGCAGGGAGGTGTATAGTGTTTGAAATAATTCTTAAGATACTGTATGAGAGCCACAAAATATTTCATCCAGTAATAACTTGCAAAGTAGCCTTAAAGCAAGCAGTGACATCCAGACTTGAATTAGCGAGACAAATCACGTTATATCTACCTCGCAAGCTTTGCCCTGCTAGTAGCAAACTAATAACACACATTTGATTATTGAAGTGTAGAATAAATAATGTCATAAAATATGTAGTAAGTACATAATAATTATATAATTATCAATGCGTGATTTCAAACTTTATTACTAAATTATTTTGCATTTTTGTAGTGTAGTGTTGGAGATTATATCAGTAAAAATTTAAGAAATATTTTGAGTAAATACTGTTACGGTTGTGAATGCTGGGCTGCTAGGAATATTTATTTAACTAATTAAATTATTATCAATACGTAATGTACTGACAGCAGTAGATTGCTATGCAATTAAATGTACAGATAAAGCGTCGAAGAGAACGTAATAAACATGGCTGAGCTGTCATATAGCGTCTGGAGAAGTTGGTAAGTACGAGGCTGTGATGTAAGAGTGGCGATAGTATGTCTGGAAACTATGTGTTTATCAGCGAGACTTGAAGCAGCTGTAGGTCTGGTGGCTGTCTGGTCTCGACATGAAGCAACTTGCTAGCACCAGACAGTTCGCCAACAACTGCAGAAGCACGGCATGCAGTCCTAGCAACATACAAGAAGATACTGTCTGGTCAGGAAGTACTGCGACACTTGGTAAATGAGTTACGTGAGTCGAGTGTCGTACCACGCCAGACCCATGTCACTCACCCAGTATGTTGTATCTACAGCGCTCGGCCAAGTGTACACTCACTGCCAACGTGTATATAGTTCACGTGAACACGCTGCGTTTATTCCTTTCAAATAAAACATATTGCATTAGTTAAAATACACAACTTGGAATATTTGCATTAATAAACCCTAAACAGTTAATACGCAGAACACGGACACCAATTTGACAGCGTATCCAATATATTTTTAATCTCTCACCGCTAACGCATTTTGAATGACATATTTAATTAAAACTTTCTGAAGTTACCATTTTCGGAAAATAATGCATTAAAAATAAAAAACTCAAGAAAATAAAGAGCTGAAAAATTTAAAGTTCTTTTTTTTTTTGTGCATGATCTTGTTACGCGCAATTTACTCAAACACATTTGGCTAACATATTCTCACACATTGAATATGTCAAGCGGTTCAATTTACGCAGTTACAAAAGAAAATCATAGCTCATGTCTTGGCTATTATGTAGGTATTTTGAAACTTCCACGTGAAAATCTATGGCATTAAGTGCCGAATTTTATTTTGCATTGCAATTTTATCAGCTAGAAGTCCTACGTATGGATACAATTAAAAGTTAAAAGTAACGATGTTTAAGAAGCGGATAAATTATTTGTTTTTACCACTACATTAATGAACGGTGCAAATAGGCAATATGCATAAAATTAATGATGATTTCAATAATTGATTTAGACAATGAAAAAAAAAAAAAAGGAGAAAGAAAATGACCAGAAGTTAACTTCTGAAGCCATGCAAAATCTAGTCCTGAAACATAACAAAAGCCAAGAAAGAGAATCTCATGTTTCACTCATTAATGTTTTTGTGCATTTTATCAGGGAAAATATATACTGTGGATATTCAAGAAATGGTTAAAAAAATAATAAAAAAAGCTAAGTTTCAGGATTGTTTGAATATGATAGATGAGCAGTTGGCGTATGTTATCACTATACATTTAGGTTTCAAATATTATCATTTTTTATCTTTTCAGTTCAAAAACTAATTCCTTAAAAAAATATATTTATGAAAATTATAACTGTAGTCATTTAAAAATTGTGCTTTGAATAAGTTATCATATTATTAAGTGTTGTTTTGTTCTTGAGTATGTCCATTAGAGGTGTGTACATACGAGTATACTTCTGTATTCTCAAGAGCTATAAAGATCGTCTGACATGCACGAGCCTCGCCCAGGCCTGTAAGATAATCCTTGTTACCTGCAGCGATGTGAAGGCTATCAGCTTCCCTTGTTGTCCGGCTGCGAGGGCAGTTCGCCTCAGAATTCAAACGCTTTGCCGCTCACATTAAAGGGTAAAGCGTAGGAATTCTAAAACGAATCGCCATCTGGTGCGGTGAAGTTCCCTCTGAAATCTGCAACCAGCTGAACTGTCCTGTCTTGCTCGTAGTCTGGCTTCGTGGCAGGGGGAATATTCTCAATTGGAATTAGTCATGTAGCTTTTGTGGCACGGACGAGGCGTTTCCTTAACTATTTAATAACTGGAAGTAGGATAGACGTAAATAAGAAACCCAGTAGCATTCACGTTTTCTACAGGCCTTAGAATATGTTAAAATTTCAGTAGTCTTCTTTAATCGTGCACGAAATATATTTTCCGTATGTAGTAGGTTTTGTAGTCCTAACCGTGGAAAAATTCACTCTTGTCAATGTTTCAGAGTAAGCTATTTTTTAATTGGCCACCATATAGTGAAATGTATAATTCACCTTTACTCATTCACTGGTGGAGACTTGGGAGAAAAAATGTTTTGTGATCTCAAAAGAAAGATTTTCCACAGTTTGCCGTATCACAGACGATAGGGATACTGCAGCAACGTTTCAACAAGTCAGAGAAGAAAATACATATTCATTAATAATATATATATCCGTGAATATGAAAGATTTATCAGTACAGTTATATGAAGCACTCGCAGTTCTCCACTGTTTCTGGACCTCGTTGGGAACTGTCTGAAACACGAAATGTAGAAGAATATAACTTTGAAGCCTGACATATGGAGATTACGCAACACGCACAATTTCTACCATTAGTAAGGTTACAGAAAATTTGCTCCAGATATACTTCCTATTGTTGGAAGTCGATGAAAAAATTTAGAAAAAGCAGTTTAATACATGTGGAGAATCTGGAAAGTCCAGGTCTATTAAGTGTAACTGAACTGGTAAAATTTGCGTGTAAGTGTAAAGAAAGACTTATCGTGTGTTGTACACTTGTTTGTCTGTGCATCTCTGTGTAGGTAAAGTTGTTGCTGCAATGTGAAAGATTTTTCCATTTATAGGACTCCGATCAAAACGGCGTAGGGCCAATAGTTGAAAAATGTCATGTCCACTTTAATACCTAGCTTAGAGGCTCTTGCGTTGTATGTAACACAGAAGTATCGTCTTCGCTTTTAATATAACCGTGTAATAATTGCATCCTAGTTAACCAGAATAAAAATTCTTATAACTACTAATTCGTTTCAATGATATATTTCAAAATTAACGTTTGTGCTACCACAATTAAAGAGTTTAGCGGAATGCAAAAACAATTTTTCAATTTCAGAAGTTTTACAAAACAGTCACGTAACTTTGTAGGATAATATGTGAATTTAGAATGTTAAACTAAATTTTTCATCTCAATCAGTTGTGCGAATCTGAATGTTCTAGCAGTGGTTCAATTGTTTGCCTCATTGAAATAAAACTTTAATTTACTTAGTCTACAAGTGGAAAAGTACATTTTAAAAGTATTAGAATTATGGAGGGATGATGTGATTGGTTATGTTCCTTTCGGGACAGGAGCATGAGTGATGATTTCAGCCGATGAGGATTTTTCCGCCCTCTTGAATTACGTCACGGACACCATCTTGGATTTGACCTTTGAATTCGAACTATAGGTCACCAAAATATCCCAAAATTCGCACAATATTTCCCTTTTTCCCTCATCGCAACATAATTACATTTGTGGATGTCTCAAAATCAGAATGATCCAATTGTCTTCTCAAGGCGACTGGATTACGCATTTTTCGTGTGTCACTGATAATCAATACTTCAAAACTAATTTAATCAATTAGTAAATATTTATTACATAAAAATGTTTTTTTATAATTTAATTATTTTAAAAGACCAATATTGTATCTGCTTATGTATGCAGTCATCTTAGCAATACTCGATCGATTCCCAATCAAATCAATGAATATTGAAAAATATATTTTAATGAAAATAACTTTTAATTCCTTACAATACACAAGGATATTTTCCTGTATACTAGTTCACCCCAAACAAAATCGAGTTATACTCGATCGATTTCTGATAAAATCTATCAGTTTCCGGAAAACAATTTTAAAAATTTGTAAATTAATTCAATATTCGTTATAAAATACATTTCACTCATGTTATAACCATAAAGTTCGACTTCGAGTACACATCATATCTATGACATAGGAATACCTGATCAACTATCGATAAATTGGATTTATTTGCTTGGACATACTCCATTACGAAACAAATGACTGTCAAAAGAAAACCAAAAATAAAAATAAGACAAGAAAACATAAATAAGCTGAGTATGCTTTAGTAATCAGGATACATACACAGCATGAAATCCCAAAACTGGAATCTGGTCAGATAAAACAAGGAACAAACAGAAAATAACAGAAATAACAAAAACATAAAAAGTTGATATGCGACACAACGATGAGACGAAACAAAAACACAAACAGAAATACAGGAAACGACACAACGATGAGACTAAACAAAACTCAAATATGTCGGACACAAACAGAAAAAAAATACACAAACGATGAGACGAAATAAAACACAGTAGTTTTCCAAACAGTCGGTATTACGACGTTTCGGGAACTGGAATCTGTTCCCGTCATCAGGTAGACACACAGGGTTCAGGAACACGAGTGCGACTGATGAGGAGACTGGAAAAACCATGGGTTTTTATAGGGTAAAGCCCCTTATCGTGCTCAGCCAATGGGAGACGAGCTGTCTCCTGATTGGTCGCGCAGCATGTATTGACTCTGATTGGTTGTGGTGGGTTGAGTGTTTGTTTTTATTTTGTGCTGTAAATTTGTTTCTATTTTAATCAATGGGATACACATATATATATATATATATTTTTTCAATTCAATGCTCTGTTGACTGAAAATATTGCTATTGTAAATAATAAAGGCAGATTCTTTTATTTTTATTTTTATTTTTATTTTTATTTTGTCAGTTTCCTGTGTAAGTGGTTTAGAGTCTTCCCAAAGGATTTTGTGGCTATTTTCCCATGCATGTTTGGCCAGTCTAGATTTTTGGGTTTCGCCTTTTTTGCAATTGTTTTTATGTTCTTTAATGCGGGTCGATAGAGCTCTGCTAGTTTCACCAATGTACATATGGCCACATTCGCAGGGTATCTGATATACACAGTTGTGTGTTTGTAGTTTTTCTGTGGCTGGTTTTACCCTGGTGACCATACTTTTAATGATTGCTTTAGATAAGCACAAAACTGGCATTATTCGCACACTAGTCAACCGAGCTGAGATAATTTGTTCCAACAAGAAATCCATAGCTGAAGAACACAACCAAATAATAAAAGAACTCGCGGCCAATGGTTACCCAACAAACACCATCAAACAGCACATGCAACCCAACAGAACACTTAAGCCCACAGAAACAGAAAAGCCATCAGGAATCCTAGTTATTCCGTATGTTCGAGGCCTTTCTGAAAAAAATAAGACGTCTAGGAAACAAATACGGACTTCGAACTGCATTCCGATCCAAAGCAACCATTAAAAGTTATGATACATCTAACAATGGAGAAAAAACCTGTCGAGATGCATACAACTATCATGTTAAAATGTGTGAAGTTAAAGCTGGTACACCAGTCAATGTAGCAAATATGACTAATAAAAATTGATTCGTACTAAAGGAAACGGGTTTGACATATGTTGCAACGAACTCGTCAGGTTCATCGAAAGACATTTGAACTAGTAAGAAAGAAAATATAATATAAAAACTTTCAGAAGAGATGGAAAATCACGGAGCTTTTAAATATAATATAAAGTAGGAGAGTGATTACACTAAGCCCGATCTGTACGATGGGACACATTGCACGAAAGCATTCAAGAACACGAATTTACCCCTTTATGACATTGGTGAAATCAGAAACAGTATCAAAAGGAGTATATGAAAGATTTGCAGAGAGGAAGAAGAGGTGGCAACGAAAGGTTCCGGATTGAGCCTAGGTGCTGTAAATCACCTTCAACTACGAAAAAATGTAATCTGCTTACTTCAAGAATAAGCAAGGAAATTTTTTTCCTTTTTTCCTGAATTTGTTTGGATGGTTATAGTCGAGTGTCACTTCGACTAATTCGGTATATTGTTCGCTCGTGATGATGACCAGTTCTCCGTGTGTGGATGTGTGTTTGTTTAGCTGGAGACAACATCCACTAGGGCAGAGATAATGATTGCAGGCTCTTTGCTTATGTCCGCAAGCTGTCCGCAAGTTGTTCGCAAGCTATTCGTCACCACTTCGTCAAAGTTCGTCATCACTTCGTCAACACTTCGTCAAAGTTCGTCACCATTTCGGTCATGTTCGCCTTTGCTTCAGTCATGAGGACGAGCTGTTCGAATAAGTTCGTCACATCTTCGGTCGTGAATGCTGCCAGTTCAGCTATGTTGGTCTCTGCTTCGTCTATGTTCACCACCACATTGGTAAAGACAACGGCATCTTCGTTTGTGACTGACTACGATTAATTACTTCGTCCCAAGTAACGAACTGATAGATGGATTTTGCGAACACTTCGGCAAGAAGAGAGAGACATCATAATCTTCGCTAGCGACTGTGAGCACTTTGTCTATGCCCACATGATTTCGCAAGTGTACACGAACTCCGCGGTATGTCTTGTGACAGCATCGTTGAGAATGATGGCGACGCCTCTATCCAATACAATGTACCATAGGTGCTGATTCTGCTAGGGGGCCTTGTCTTCAAGATTGTTATGCATTTTCTTGAAGTTTATGAGTGAACAATAATTTGGTTTTTTCGTTGTAAATAAACACTATGGCTTAACGGAGTTTCAATGATATGATTGAATTTATTTTTAAGAAGATTGTATGTATTCAAGAGGAACGTTCTGATTTATGTTGTTTGTGTATTATATAAATATGCATTGTAAATAAATTTAATTTTTTTGAAAGATTGTGTGATTTGTACCCTGTATGCTTGATGTTTATGATAACTATATTCTCTGCAAACATAATATATTACATGAGCAGAAAGGTAGAGTCACTATAAAAAAAAAACTTGTGCGGAAGTCAGCCATGGGTTATTATACATTGTGAGGCTGAGTGTAGGGAAAGTTGTATCTGTGTATATGGATGGGTGGTTGAGTGTGATAACAGTTCGGGCAGGCTGTGACAGGAAAGTAAGAAAGTGAAGGCTAAGATGGTGGGAGTGGGCGGTGGGTTGGAAAGTGGTATGCAATGTGGGGGGGGGGGAATTGGTAGAGCATGGGTGGATGTGAGATGGGGTGTGGCGATGTTAATGGGAGAGGGCTAGGGAAGGGGTGGAAGGTCGATGGGTGGAGGGAAGGTCTGCATAAGTAGTATGGATATGTATATGATATGTCATTTCCTTGGAGAGTGTGGGGGTGTTCGGATGGCGTCTGCCATGTTTGACATCAGTCGAAGGGTCTTATGTGTAAGTATCGCAATAATTGATTGATTTTATCGATAGTTGATTGGGTATACATATGTCAGTGACAGAATGTGCACTCGAAGTCGAACTTTATGGTTATAACATGAGTGAAATAAATTTTTTTTAAGAAAATTGATTTAATTTGCAATTTTACATTTTTTTTTTTTTTGGAAACTGATAGATATAATCAGAAATATTTCGATTATAACTCGATTTTGTTTGGGATGAACCGGTGTACAGGAAAATATCCTTGTGTATTGTAAGCAATCAAAAGTTATTTTCATTAAAATATAATTTTTCTATATTCATTGATTTTATTGGGAATCGATCGTGTATAGCTAAGATAACGGTAGACATAAGCAGATACATTATTGGCCTTTTAAAAAATTGAATTATAATAAAACATTTTTCAAAGAATAAATATTTATTAATTGATTTATTTGGTTTTGAAATATTGATTATGTGACAGACGAAAAATGCATAATCCAGCCACTTTAAAAATACAAATGGGTCATGCTGATTTTGAGATATCCACAAATGTAATTTGGTGGAAATGAGGGGAAAAAAGAGAAAATTTTCGAAAAAAAAAAAAAAAAAAAAAAAAAGAGAAATGTTTCAGGAAAATGGGATATTTGGTAAATTTTGTACCTTTTGGTGACATCTAGGGAGGGTCAAATTCAAGATGGCGGTCGTGATGTAATTCAAGATGGCGGAAAAATCCTCATCGGCCGAAATTCTATCAGGCTCCTGTCCCGAATGAAACATAATCATACTACTAAGGCGTGGTTCATGAATAAAGACTAATTTAGTTAAGTAATATATATTATCCATTTAATTTTTACCATGTAACATATCACAAACTCTTAAAAGCGAATAAATATATAATATATAGTTATTTAGAGTTTCGTAATAGACGTATTAGTAATAAACAAAGAGTTTCCTCTCTGTAATGTACACATATGTAACTACAGTATCAAGAAAATTTTAAACATTGCATTTATTTGCGAACAGACGGTACATTTCCTCATACAGTTAATTACGGTTTCGTCTATTTTCTTCAAATTGTCAAGATAGACTTACTTATAATTAGCTGCCAATCTTAAAGTGTTTTTAGAACAATGTTAAATGTTGTCTCTTAAACATGATAATAATGTTTATGACCAATTAATAACTATAAGATTGAAAATGCCAAAATTTAATAAATTCATCGACACCAGTTATTTTCGGCAACAATGAGTATTACCAGTTATGAATTTTAAATTGTTCGCCATAATAGTACCTACAATACACTGATTGTGTAAGCGTTAAGTGCAATGTAACTTGTATGCACTAACTGCAATCAAGGAAATGCAACGGACATCTGATTAATCATGTAGCTATCGGATCTTCCTGAAATTCAACGCCACAGTGTAACTACACTACATATTCTGAACAGAGAAAGATAACGTTCGTCCATACAAGTGGCGACATACTGTTGATACAAAGCGGTCATGCATTATGAAAATTAACGAGAAGTCCACATATGAGAGGTCATGTCACGTTTAATGAAACATCAATTGATTGTTATTGTTCATGAAGAGAGGAAACTATTTAATTTTCATGTGCTTCTATCAAGCAACAAAAATTACTATGTATATATATATATTATATATATATATATACATATATACATATATGTACACACACTAGCTGTCCGGCTGCGGCGTTGCCCGCGTGAAATTATGTAATGTAAGCAGTAACTCTGGATAAAATATGTGATAAAGGCATTTAACAGCCAGCGTACTCAGTAACAGTTGACTATAAATTGTCTTAGCTCAGCGTAAAGAGCGCGCGCAATATGCTCGTATGATGTCATAGTAATTCCCATCGCAAAGTCTTACACGGGACACGAACCTGTAACCCCACCCCTTCCACACCACAAACTTTATACAATACCTGTATGAATGTTAAAGGCACGCCGTGATAATCTATATACATAAAAGGAAGTGCCCCACTCACTGACTGACTGACTCATTCATTCAATCATCATCAACGCCCAGCCCAAACCACTGGACCTAGAAACGTGAAATTTTAAGGGAAGTTTCCCCTTGTGGCGTAGGCGCGCACTAAGAAAGGAAATTTTGAAATTCGGCTATTAAGGTGGTGAAATGGGGTGAAATGTATTTTTTGCAAATCTTTGATATTTCTCGAACCCGACGGGCTATCGTTGTCTTATTCACTTCGTTAGGTCGCAAATACAAATTTCTAGAAACAAATTTCAGGATTTTTCGAAAATTTTATATTAAGGAGGTGACAAGCCGTTTAATTCGTTTACAGTAAATCCTCTCTTCCTCTTAAACACCATGAGATATCGAAGTGATTTTTTCTTTAAAATGAAGCTTACGCAAATACCTAAAAAGTTATTTCAGGATTTTTCAAAATTCGTTTTTGAAAGCCGGTAAAAAAATAAAACAGTTTTTTTGAGTAATCAGTCGTATCACCTAAACCGTTAGAGATATCGAGGTGGCTTTTGTCTTATAATGAAACATAAGTAAATACCTAAAAAGTAATTTAACGATTTTGGAAATTCGTCCTTGAAAGCCTATAAAAATGAAACGTGTTTAAGAATAATCTTTCGTAACACCTGAAATAGTTCAAAATTTGTTTCCTTTTTATTTATTGCTTATAGTTAAACCTCTTTGGACTATAGCCTGTACACGCGAAATAACTCTCATGGCCTGTCTTGAATAATTTGTAGTTAAGTCTGTGGAGTTGCGGTTTTTTTTTTTGCCAACCCACCATAAATAAAACCTCTTTGGACTGTAGCCCGTACATACGAAAGTATTATTACGGCCTGCCTTTAAGTATTCACTCGGGT